>CAIGRL010218598.1:0-12445 GCA_903798325.1 Fraxinus xanthoxyloides
AAAGAAAAGACATGAAGTTAAGCAGTCCCTCTATAGGATTACTAGTTGCAGCTTTAAACCAACTTTATCTAATACAATTATAATAATAATATAATCGTAAATAATCGTAATCTTCGACTATCTCCGTAACCTTATTCAATCTCATTGACAAACACTAGAGCAAATAGAGAAATGAACTAGTCTAAGCAATGAGGGTATTATGATCAACCCATTTATTTGTGAAAAATCCTAATGAAATCAAACCTAGAGCACCAAACTCCCCTCTAGAAAATTATAATGTCTACAAACAATTTATCTCTGTTCTGTTGGTTTTCGTCAACACAAGTGCCAAGAAGATAAAATAAATAAATGAATGAAAATCCTAAAATTTAATAAGCATGTAGGCTGGGACAAGCTACTAGGATCAAAACAGATCACTTCTCAAATCTGAGAGCATAGCAAGTAGAACGGAAGAGATATCTTCTCAGCCACAAACTAGAGCTTCCTTTTAACCTATGCACAGAAGAATATACAGATGCATGCATAAGTGAAAGATGCCTTATAAAATCAATTAGCTGTTTTAATAGAATCTGGCAACACATCCCCACAAAACTGATCAAGGATTAATGCCTCGTGAACATCCCAGTTCAAGGTAGGAGCTAAATAGGCACATTACACGAAGCCTAGTCTTCACTAGATAGTAACCATTGATACAAAAGAAAAGAGCCTGTTTAAGCAGCTAACAAACAAAAAGGTATGAGCTTGTAATTAGACATGGCCCATGGGTTGAGGAAAAAGAGCCATGCAAGCTGAGACTTCCCTGATGTACCTCTCCAATTTCAGAACAATAATCCACCTTGATACATAATAGCAAATGCCAAATATTTGCAGTTACCTCACAAGCAACTAAAAAGCTTAAAAATTCGAACCTGTGGGATAATGTTTTTCTCCATGATGTCCTTGAAAAGAGGCGGCGGAGGCAAGTCCAATCCAAGCATCAAGAATGGCATCCTACTTGTCTCCATGACAACTTTATTCACTTCAGTTCCACCATCTTCTCCATTTCCATTGTTCTGGCCATTTTCTGCAATAGCTGTGCTATGGATCTCTCTCACAACCTCCAGTTCTCCCTATAAGTGTTTGCACTTTGAATACAAGGAAAAAAGAGCAAAAGGTCTAACAAGGAAGATAGAAATTTTAGTAAAGAGAAAACCTGAAAACACCGGTGAATGATACTGCGGCCTTTTTTTGAACTTTTAAGATCTCCATGCAACGTGTTAAGAAGCCATGACATGAATTCAACAGGGTCAGACTGTGCACCTATTCGAAAACGTTTTTTACTAGTTTTCATTACTGCCTGCAGAAACTCGTGTGGGCTCACCTGCAATTGTGCAGTGTTTATAAGAAAGTGAAGATAGTTGACAGAAAGATATGACTTACATGGGAATACAGTTTCAAACCTGTCCTTTAAAGTTTCTTGCATGCCATATCTTTCGTGTGAGCTCTCCAAATCGATGAACAAGTGCGGATTTGCTGTCTTGATAATTTTCAGGGATAAGAAAGAAATTCCTTAAGGGAGTAACTCGCATCAAAGATTGAATAGTGACATTAACAAAGTCGGTCTCTTTAATATTATTCAGCCCCACCTAAAAGATTTTCCAATTCCAAATAACTAGTATTAGTGTTGGAAATAAAAATATGTAAGATTGATATAGCATTAACAGTAACTATAATTAGAAAAAGAAAAAAAAATAGCAAGCACAAAGAAGTTAAATAAAATACCATTCCAGGAAGATAATCTGACCCATCAAGTGCCCTGGACCATTGTCGATTCTTATCAAGCTGCTCAACTTGTTCCCTAGTAAACCTGTAAAATATGTGAAAATTTGTATGATGAAACCATGGAAGTATGACATTATGTGGCAATGCAAAAAAGAGACGAAAGGAAAAGATTGCATAAAGCAGAAGATAATAACAAATTGTAGCACCAGAATTTCTGGAGAAAGTTTTAACTTTGAAACTTACATGATTTCACTTCATTAGAAAAAGATAAAAATTTTAATAAACATGGTTAAGCTGCTCAAAAAGATAGTATCCACTTCTTTCGTTTCTCTAGACCGAATGCATCACAGAAACAAGGAAAATGAACTACAAATTGTAAAAAATTAAATAAATCATGCAGCTTCGTGCCTTGGGTTCAGTACATATCGAATATCATCCAGTGATGGATCAATAACTTCATATCCATCGGGAAGGCAGTAAACTTTCTCTGTTCGAAGATTGATGTAGACATGGTGCCCTGCTTCAAGACTATGAGTATATGCATGAGATTTTCGCCCCCTTCCTTGGTAATATTTCCCACAAACCAAACATGCATACACATTCAAGTTTGAAAGAGATACTGAACAAAATTTTTCGAAGTCAAAATCCAGGACCTGAAAAGATTAAAAAATAAAGAAAGAATCACTGAGTCAATCACCTTCAGCCTACAAAACTACTCACAAATAATAAGTTAGAGCACAAATAGACAATCATGATAAATAGTACAACTCCAGGCCTGTGAAAGACTTCCCTAATTCTCAGACACCTAACTTTTAATCCTCAAACAGGAACACCTATATAAACATACTTGATAATAGTGTACCATCACATACAGTTTACAACCAAAATAAACAGGTGTAAAAACAAATTACATAGATGGACAAGAAGAAAAAGAACAGATTTTGATTAGCATAGTTTAATAGTGAAAGTGAAATAAAACCACCAAGGAAATTAATTATGAAACATGCTGGTAATGGAAGAACAAGAGTTCAGTGATTCATAGAGGTAAGTGATGTAGTGATTTCAGTACCTGTCTATTAACCGTATCAAGATACGGACAGTCCCTTCTAACTTCCACCATGCGATTATGCTGTCCTTGGCCTTCTATTACACCTTGATCCTCAAGGTCATCACTGTCTTCCTCATCATATGCATGTCCATTTTGCCCTACTCTCCCACTATTACTTATGACCCTATCCCTGTCCCCACCACCTCTCTCCTCAATATCATCTTCATCATCGTCATCGTATGAAGCAAGCGGAAAGAGTGGATTGTCAAATGCAAGCTGAGGCGAGGACTGCTCAACCAGCTTCTGCCTCTTAACTCTCTCCTCCTCAGACAAAGTGTTCTCCCACTCTTCTCTTTTTGTTTTCATTTCTACAGTCAAATAGTCTTTTCTCCAATTCACAGCCTACACAACTGAACCAAATTTCCATAAATCCTTTATTCAACTAGATGGATATCACTTTACTTAAGATAAAACATGTAAAATATGAAAATGAATAATACTGAATTTTGATTAATTAATTCATCAATACAACATCAAAATCAAGCAGAATACAACAACAAATAGGCTGAGAAATGAAACATGAAAGAAAGATAAGAAGGAAAAAAATCCCAGATTAAAGAAGAACATTCAAACAAAAATAAAGCAGCAAAAACAGAGACCCTGATGAAAGGAAGATAAAAGCGTGAGTTTACCTGTAGTGAATTAGGTTTAGGGGTTTTGAGGAGAAATAGGGACCTAGGCTCTTTGGGAACGTTCCAGAGAAGGGCATTTTATTAAAATAAACTCAATGAGTGCAACGAATCCAGGCAAATCGGACTAACCTGTTGGGGGGGGTTTCGCGGCCGCTAGTCGCCGGTTGCCGATAGGTCTACCGCCAAAGTTGTAGATTTTGCTGGAGCGTATTGATCGTAGCTCTCTTTTGGGAAATGCTAGGTTTAGATGGTGTTTGGCTGTGTTAAGGAATAAGAAAATGTGCTTTTTATTTTGAGTGGTGCTTGGTGTACATAATGTCCATTATGAATATCATTATGGTGTCCATTATATACACCAAGCATATTTCTTTTGTTTTTCAATTTCTCTTGATTGAAAAAATAATTTAGAGCATGTTTAAAAGATGACCCCGATCACAGAGTTAATGTTTAAAAATAAGTTCTAAGAGGCTTTAGAATAGAGTGTCGATTTGACTCTTCAAATTTACATAATCAAACTCACTCTCCATTTTTAATAATAATGACTCCATTTGTGTGTGTTTCAATCTCATTTTAATGAGAACAGAATTTTTGAAATAGTGATTTACTGGAGAATGTATGGTGAAAAAGTGATGAAAATGTTTAGATTTGTATGTAATATTATTTTATTTGGAGAATATATGGTTGAAAGAAAAAAAGAGAAAAAAAATAGGTATCAAACAGTAATAAGTCGCAGATTTTAATACTCTACTTTTTAAATTATTCAAATCACATTTAAATTTATTGATCGTTGATATATTAAAAAAAATGTTAAATAAAATATTAGAAGAAATCAATAAGCCACTGTTTGGGTTCTATTTTGATGAGATTTAAGGAAAATATATTTTGAAATATTATTTTTTTGGAATATTGCCTCGTTGAAAAATAAGAAAAAAAAATTAAATTTACGTGTATTGTTATTATTAAAGAATGTGAAAATATCCAAAATAGAGAGCATTATTGGACTGCGTAAAAATATCTATTGTCCTACGTGTACATAATAATTAACATACACATAATCTGATGGGATATAGTTGGATAATTTTTTCAACCAAATAAAAAAAACTTCCCTAGTTTGTTTTTGACGCCACATCTGTATGTAAATTATCATATATTTTTGACTCTAAATTTAGAGATATTCTATATAATGCATAAGATATATTTTATATATAAAGAATCTTTTGGAGATACTCTTATTATTTCCTTTGAAGAATGAAGACAAGTGATTTATTAAATTAAGCCCACTTCGATTTAGCTAAAAATTAAAGTATTAATTAAGGTTGGACAAAACTCTCGAATCGAATCAGACTTAAAGCGGACTGAACCAAATCGAGCTATTCTTTTTAAATTAAATACTTAAATGGATATTTGAATCGAGAACCGACGAGTTCGGTTCTCGGTTCAAGAATAGAATAACTAAATCTTCTTAATTTTTTTAACTTTTTCATCTTAAATAAGTTAAATTATTTTATTTTTTCTAAATAAATATGCTAACTAATTAATTTAGCATAAATCCAAAATAAGATTTTCCTATTTTTAATTTCCAGCAAAGCCCAACTTAATCAAATTGACCTAAATTTTACTTAAATCTCTTATTCAACGGTAGTGCCGACTGTGGGCTCGCTATCTTCATCTTTATGTGATTTTAACAGTCAAATCTATAATGAACTCAACAAAGAAAGACGCAAAAGATATTACGAGATTGGACCACATGATTTTTATAAGAATTAAAATTGAATATGTCATTAGTTGAATTAATGTAGCGTTGTTGAAAATATTAAAAAAAATTATTATACGAAAATCAGGAACCGAATCGAATGAAATCGAATCCGAATGGTTCCATAATTAAATTTAGACCAGACGGTTCCACTTACTAAATGCCCGAAAATTCAATTCGGTTCGAAACCATGTCCAGACCTAGTGTTAATAAATTTTGATAGATGAAATATGCAGTTGAAAAATTGATAAATGTTATAAATCCTATGAAATGTGTCTTTATAAATAAATTTAAGAAAAAAAATGACTTGCATGGACGAGAGCCAAACGGGAGACAACTTTAAGTAGTTCGGAATTCTTAAATTTAATTTATAAACCATTTCATTATGTGCAATTTTTTGCTTTGTTAGAATTGAGTGGTTCAAAAATCAAAAGGTTCTTATATCTAAACTTTGTTTTCTTTATTGGTGATAAGTATACTTTTTACGCTTGTATGAAGTAAGAAATGGTGTTCTAAGCACCGTTGCTTAACAACTATGTTAAGCAAAAGTGCTTGAGACATACATTAACTTATTCATCAAAAGGAAAAATGCTTTGAAAACACAATTTGATACCTCATCCACCATTAACGGCGAGGAGCTGGTATTTTCTTGACCTTACTCGTTCCAAAATAAAAGCCGCTGTCAACTTTTTCACATAAATATATATTTTCTCGATTTATCAAATTAATAAATATAGTGGATAACTTTAATCAGTTAATTTCATAATAAAATTCATCAAAGAATTTAAAACTCAAAGAGTTAACAATTTAGAGAAATTAATAAAAAAAAAAAATCAAACCAGTAAATTGATAAATTAATTATGGAAAAGAAATGCTAAAATTAAAAGCATTTTTGGAAAGTGTCTATAAACGGTTTAATCATAAATAGATAGCACAAGTGATGTTTACTTACAAAAATATACTTTAAAGGAAAAAAAAAACACGCTTTTACTGTTGGTGTGTGTATTCAAATATAAGAATGCACAAAAGCAAGAAAATGACTGAGGAACATAGAGAGAGAAAAACAGAGGATTTTGCTAAAATGTCAATGTCAAGTTCAACTTTATTGAATGATACTCAACAAATTAATAAAACCTAACAACTGAATTTATCAGCCTCATCGTCTCAATCTTAAGAAATGTCTTTCTTCCCTTCCTTTCTTATCGTTTGCTGCTGTGATCACAGCACAATGACCAGACAGACATAAAATACTCAAAACTGAAATGAGATACATTCTGAGGACAAAGAAAAAATACTTCTACTAAAAAGTCTCAAAGTTATGCAGCAGCCTGCCAATCCTTCTTGATCTCAAATGTATAATTCATCTCCAAGTAGCACTTGTTGTCATCATCAAGAAACTGCACAAAATGACATCAGAGCAACAGAAATATCAGTAAGATTGAAATTATGCGTCATGCAGTCTTAGAAATCTTCAATCTTTA
Source organism: Fraxinus xanthoxyloides (assembly GCA_903798325.1). NCBI lineage: Eukaryota > Viridiplantae > Streptophyta > Magnoliopsida > Lamiales > Oleaceae > Fraxinus > Fraxinus xanthoxyloides. The sequence goes on from CAIGRL010218598.1 coordinate 6,736, forward strand.
AACTCATTTTCCGAAGACTGCGCTTGTAACAGCAGCAACAAATCAAGAATTTCCCAATGAATTTGGGATGATCCTTTTTCTGCCACTCCATTTGGTTGCATACTAGAAATATGAATACCAATAGATTCTCAACGATCCCAGCAGTCCAGGTTAGCTCTGATCTACTACTCCTAACCTAATCAACTGAGATCAAGCTCTTCTATATTAACAAATTAACCTTTTTGGAAGTAACTATCTGACTACAAATAGTTGCATATTACTTAAGCTTCTGACATGAAAGGTGGAAGGCAATTTGTTACAGAGCAATAAAGATAATAAGTGAACAATAATCTGTACCCAAGTTTTTGAGTTAAAGCTATGAGAAACCAACAGGTATAACAAGAGATGATCAATGGATGAATTCACCTGTGTTTTAGCTGAATATGATCCTCTAGCAAATATGCCAGACGGGGTTGTCTCCTCTGGCATCTCATGTGTATAAGGTTCTGACTGAGGGCTAAAGGTTCCAATCATTTCTTTTGTGCTGTCCACTGAAATAAGTGTCCGTGAAAGGGTAAATTTTATCAAAAACTTCAACAAGTCCATCAATATTCAATTAGAAACGCATAATTTGAGGGATGAGAACCTTTGATGCCAGTTTTCCAAACAGTGTTCTTGTACTTGAGGCCTGAAACAATGTTGTTGCTGACCTGGAATGTAAATTTAAGGCTGTAACGACTTCCCTCTTTCAAAGTAAACCACGGTCCTTTAGGGTTTCCAGTCTCAGGGATTGTAAGAAAAATATCCTCTCTACCCTGGGATTTGATTGCCAGGCTCAAAATTTTGACTTCTGGATCCAAAGTTTCTACAATATGGTAGCAATGACAAAAGAACGTCATGAAACACGTTTGTTCTCCTCTACACAACAAGAATACTTCCAAGTAATGTCATCGAGCAGTTTGAGTTGTATTTGTGAGACCGTGCATTCGGTTTTAGATAAAAATAAATTTCTACGCTAATGATTTTTACACAACAAATTTAGTAAACTGAAGTCCATTTGTTAGAAACTACTTGAAACTGTGTCACTACACATATGATATACATGTATTCCCATCCATCCCCTTGTAGCATCTTTTTAATCGAAATAGGAAACTGGACACGGTAAACCACAGTTAATGAAAAAACTCGAGAAAAGAAAAACGTAGAGTACTTGTTTGTGTAAGGGGTCTTATCCAACACCTGTAATGGAGTGTGGAATTATCTCTCATTCCTTCGTACTCTCCTTTATCCTATTCTCCCTTTCATAATCTCGATTCACTTCTCCTGTTCATTAGTACAAGCTCCAGCTCATTGGGTGTGATTGACTTACCTTCCTGGTGTAACATTATGGGCATGTTTGGTACGATTCAAAATTCAATTAAAATTTAAAATATAACCGTTATTAGATCTCACCCGTCTGATAAAAGTCAACAATAACGACTAGTTTTTTAATTTTAATCTGATTTTAATCTCTACCAAACACGCCCTAAAACACCATAGTTTACACCAATTTTTCGATAGCAAATATGTAGTTCCTAATAGCAATCTTTTTTCTACAAGCGATAATCTTTATCAAACACCCTCTATGTATAAGACTGAACCCATTGAACTCCTATAAAAGATTACTAATCCTTAAGTTTTCAAGGAATCCTTCGTCGATAGCTGTGAATGACTGTTCAATATTTTCAACATTGGTACCTTAGGAGCAAGTCAAAGTGATTGAGAAATAGTACCTTCTCATTTAAGATTCACTGTCACATCATATCATATTACCATTGGACCATTTCCTCCTAGACATACAGTGGGGGAAATATGGCTATGACTGCAAAGAATGTTCCATAGAAAAGGGTACTCTTGAATCCCGAGGATGTCTTTCATTTGACATATTAGTTAAAGAAACGGTCAGATCCTAGGAAAAATGTTGAAGATCATTTGTTAGGTCCCATAATTTTAAGTCGATGTTGTCCTACCAAACGTACATTCAAAGTATATTCTTTCTTCTAGACAGAAGTAACAAAATCTATTGCCATTTGATGAATTTTGCAGTGCAGGATTTAAAAAATAAATAAAATAAGATAAAAAATAATAATAATAAAAAAAAAATAGTTTTATAAATAAAAAGTATACCTGCAACAGAATTCACATCAACACTCCCAAGAAGTTGTTCCTTCCACCTCCTCAAACTTTCATCATCCTAAATTCTTCAAAAATTATATAATGAAATGGAAATTAGGAAACATAAATTAAGGAAAAACACAAACCTTATCCTTCTCAGACAGTTCTTTGAGAGTGCACTGAGGTCCCAATTGAATTTTTGATTCAGTATCTTCATCATCCTCGTCCTCAGTAGTATACAGAGAACCCTCACTCATTTGCCTGCTAACCCTCCCAGTAGTATCAGGCTCAATTTCAGAGTCAGCATGATCTGCACCTGTTTTATTAGTTTCCGAAACAGGGTGGTTCCCCTCTTTACCCTCCTTGTTTTCGTCCAATCCCATGGCTCCAACAGCCAAAGACATCAACAATCGTAATCAAGATTTGGTTCAACAATGGAAGATTTCGAAAAGACACATAAATAATGCAACAAGAATAACGAAACTGAAAAGAACACAAAGAAGAAAAGAACAGGGAGATAGAGGCAAGCAGAGAACGAAAAGAATCTGCTTTTATATAGAGTAGTAAAGAAAACAAAATTGAGGGTAATAAAAAATTATTTCAGTGAGTAAAATAAAGAATCCAAGAAAGGATTTACGAAGGATAAGGCTTCTTAAGAAACAAAGAGAAAAGGACACCAAGAAAAAATAATAATGCTAGAAGAAAGAGAGAATTTTTGAACTGAAGGAATTGGTCATGTGGTGATCCGGGTTTGTGAATAAATGAATGAATCAATCAATAATAACAGAGAAATGGTGGGTAGGGAGATCGTGAAGGTCACTAGGTTTCATAAAAAAACCACGATTCAAGGGGACTCCAACCCACGGGACAGACAGCCTAGGTTTGGATGGACGATAGGTAATCTGTAATTTGACTATTCTTTTTGGTTAATGACTCGATGAGGAGTACATGCACCCAATTTCAGCTTATTAAAACTCTCCCTTATTGTGCACCAATAAAAGTATAAAACTCCCAAGTACAAATTTTTTTCAACAGAATTGATATCGACACTGACGTGATCGAACATGATTGGCCTTTTTCCCATCTTCCAAAGGTGTCGCACCAAGTGTTATCTGTCAAGATTTTTCATTAAGAAGATATGTACTTTTAATATGATTGATGGTGCACTACATTTTCTTTAGTTAACATAAAAGTTCTGTTCTGTACGAGATTACAGGGACATGTAGTTGGTTTTTATGTCAATTTAACATTTTAGTATTGGAAAATGCTATTCGTACACTGAGATTGACACCACGTGTAACCCCTCACAAATTGTGAGGGGATCTGCACACTTGGAAGTCAACTTCAGTGTACAAACAGCATGATCATTTATTTGCGGTAAAAGAGAGGGTTCTGTAGTAATAGATTACTGACTTTGTCAAATCAATATATTTTACGTACTTTTTTAAGAGGAAATTCGTAATAATAGTTGAAGAAAAAACAAATCATTAAGAATTTATGTAGTTTTATCAGCAATTATCGAAGTAACTGATTGGCCCCACCCCAGAGAGTGATTTGGATTCCATCTCAACCTCTAGTAGACTCAAGGCTTTTCAGCTGTTGACAGGTGAATGGTTTATTAATGATGGGACATGATTATTTATTATTCTTATTATTCTCAATTATGCCAACATAATCAGAGAATATGGTGAGATGTCACTAACTATCAGTCTAAGGTGAGATGTCACTGACTATCATTCTATTTTGAAAAAGTGCCATGTATTTTATGTCCCAATTTGGTAGGGATTATTTCGATATAAGTCAAAATACATTTAGTTTTATGTTGCTCTCGCATAGGGGGTGGAGCTCGCAATGTTTAAAATTGTGGGCCCCACCCCCTATGTGAGAGAGATGTGAAACTAAATGTGAACTAAGTGTGTAAATATAGCAAAGTTCATTAATTTTAATGACATATTTTTAAATTTCACAACTTTTCAATCACACATTATATCTATTACTATTAAGAAGGTGTTTGGTGTAGATTAAAATCAAATTTTTAAAAAAATACTGATATAAGTTTTTAAAATGTGTAGTTGAAAAGATGTGAGGACATTGATATTGATTGTTTGACTTAAATTAAAATCAAATTTTAATCCGACCCAAACAAACTCTAAAATCTATTAAAAATTTAATTTTAATTCGCATGAAACATAGGCATGTATGTCATGTGGGAGAACCCGCGTATGTTTGTAATATAAATCAACAAAATTTAACTTATTTTTCTTCTTATTCAACCTTTTTGCCAGACATATCATAAACTACAACATGGCCATTTCTCGAGCTTAGAATTCTCCTAGGATTAGTTTCCTTTTATCCTTAGGTACATTTAGCAAAGTGTTAAAACAATTTGTTGACTGTTGATCATTTGACTCTTGTTTAATGAAAGCATTTGTGAGAAATGCGATTTTCATCTTNTTAAGTGGATTGTGTTAAAAGTTTTTGAAATGTGTGGTTAAAAAGATGTGGGATCCATGAAAGATATGATTGATATTAATTGTTTAATTTTGACTTAAATTAAAATCAAATTTTAATCCGACCCAAACAAACTCTAAAATCTATTAAAAATTTAATTTTAATTCGCATGAAACATAGGCATGTATGTCATGTGGGAGAACCCGCGTATGTTTGTAATATAAATCAACAAAATTTAACTTATTTTTCTTCTTATTCAACCTTTTTGCCAGACATATCATAAACTACAACATGGCCATTTCTCGAGCTTAGAATTCTCCTAGGATTAGTTTCCTTTTATCCTTAGGTACATTTAGCAAAGTGTTAAAACAATTTGTTGACTGTTGATCATTTGACTCTTGTTTAATGAAAGCATTTGTGAGAAATGCGATTTTCATCTTGGGCTATGATAAAATCTGACCTCATATGTGGCATGTTTGATCTATCATTACTTTACTTTATATGAGTATTTGGAAATGTGCTGTTGAAATTTTATTAGATCTTTACGTGTTATCTTTATAGGTAATTCGTTAGCCTTGGCAAAGTCAACAATATATATTTCAAAGTGTGACCCATGAATTTATGATTTAGACTTAAGAGACTATTGTTATATGAATATTCTATGTGTACATAATTTGAGTACATAATGATGTTCATAATGTGATGTGGATAAAATCATGTTGCTGATGTGAAAGTGTGAAATTTGAATTAAATATTGGATCTAGTGCCACGTGTAATTATAAACACAATTATGTGTAACATTTTATACTTCTAGCACTTCTCATTGTCATATCAATGAACAACAGAGCAAGTACATGGTGGATGTGGTACTTCATTAACTGTCTGTGCATTGTTGATATCAATTATATTGGGCCGAATCAAATCTAGCAACCTCATTTTGGAATTAGGTCAGATCCACTAACCCATCTTGTCCCACTAGTATAATTTTTCTCTCTATATATATGAAACTCGTTTGCATTCAAGGTAAGTTCATCTAAATCCTAAACAGATCTTCTCACACTTGTGTCTTTTGCACTCATTCTATTTTTTGTTTCGACAGTTGATTTGATGGTTGAAGTACAAATGC
>CAIGRL010218600.1:0-17923 GCA_903798325.1 Fraxinus xanthoxyloides
TTACCTTAAAAATACCACAACCCGTGCAATGATAGTTTCAATAAAAGAGTTTAAATTGATTTTAGTGTCACATAGGCCAGTGCTTGGTACCACAAAGGCCAAATGACATTACTACTAGGGTTTGATGTTACATTTCAAAATGTTAACTTTGTTGAGAAGAACAACATTCTCTTATGTGTTAATCATAATTTCAATATTTAATGAATGAGAGATTTATAATTAGAGCATCTCCATCTCATGAAACTACAGCGACGAAACTTTTCGTACCAAAATGGTGCAACTTTTACACCATTTTATTTAGTCATTTAGAACCTACTACACCACATATTACACCAAATTTTAATAGTGTTTTCTTTATTTATTTATTTTTTATTATCAACAGTTAATTTGTTTTAAGAAAAAATTAATTACAAATTATATTATTAAATTAAAAATATTTAGTTAACTAAAATATTGCATTTATTATAAATTAAAAAAACATTACACTTAGTATCATAGTTAAGAAAATATTACATTTGGTCCCTGTGTGGTACACATTATTTTTTTCATTCTCATTCTTCTGCTCACTTTCAACTACAAATTCTTCAATAAACTAATATTTTCTATCACACCAATAACTTTTTTTCAACCACACATTATCTATCAATCTACTAATCCGGAATATATTATTTCAAAATAATGTGACACACCCTTAACATCACATTATAAATAAATTATAAATATAGTTATTATCTATTACTTGGTTACAATTTATTACAAAAGTTAACAAAAACAATAATCAAATTAAAATAAAGTTAAATTATTAAATAATAAAAAGGATGTAATAGAAATTAAAATTTGTTCTGGTATAAAATTAACAACAAAATGGTAAATAAGAAAAAAACTACGATGGAATGATATGAAGTTGGATTGGAGAATCCTTTAATACACACTACTAGATATAACTATTATAATTGTCAGACTTGGCCTGGACACTGACCGGACAATGCAGCGGATCAATGGGTTAGTGGTTTAAGTGGTGCGAAACCCCTTATGTTTCTTAAAGATCTAAGGTTCAATTCTCTTTGACCTAAAAAATTTGAAAAATGATTTCAAAACCCAATCACCGCAGTCGGGTAAATCACTGGTTAACTCAGTCAAAGCCCGCTTTTAATCGAGTTAAGTGTATTTCTATCAATTTAATCTGTCCGACCCTGACAAGGGTCCTATTTTCCTGCTTGACTGGTTTTTATAACTATGATAACTATTATTAATTCCCGCAACCTTTTTATTCTCATAATTGCAGTAAATAGATAGGCAGAGTAAAGGAAAAAAAAAAAACCTATGTCAAAACACAATTTTCTTAAATAATGGCATCAAACAGGGGCTAAGATCAGCGCTCTATTATACAAAAAACCGAGATCAGATCAAACATTTACAACAATATTGAGAAAAATAAAAAAAATTATACATTCTCCAGCATTTTATAATGAGGATAACACTGCATATTCACAGCATTGTCTCCACTGACATAAACAACTCTAAAAACGTCGTACTTTCCACCCAAAGGAATCCCACCAAAATACGGAATAATCGTGTGTCGATAATCCGAGTTTAGAATGTGTGAATAACACAACTGGAGAGATTTCCACACAAAAAGACCAATGATTCTTGGCATATTTTGAGATTTCAAGCAAACTCCAGCAGTTGCACCTTCCATTTTGAGAAAGCGATCTTTAAATATAGCTAAACACGCATGAGAAAACGTGTTTTCATCCCCCGAAATTGTGGCAGAACTTAGGGAGATAATATCGCCATTGAAGAATTTTGCTGCTGGAGAACCATCTTTTGATTCACCAGCGTATGCTTCAAAGAAACTGCTATCAGTTAAGACGGCCATGCTTCCTACATTTGTTAACATGGAAATCTGACAAGGAAGAACAAAATCTATTAATCATGGACTTTCTCAAAATCCTCGTAAATAATCAAAGGAAATGAATAGTCATAAAATAAGGGATACTTACCATAGCTGCATTTATTGGTTGCTTATTTTCATTAGATCTCTTCATCCATGCTCCGTACCATACTATCTGCAGTAAACATCAACAGTTCAAGCTAAGAGAGAGTCGGGATTTATTCGATCAATTATAAGGAGTGTCGTTATTTTTCGTAAGAAAAGAAACCGTACCATGTTCCCATGAATACTTTGAAAGATTGCGCTGTGAACACAACCAAGATTGTCAGTGCAAAGGGAAAATTGCTTTAACGCCTCGACTAGATCATCAACAAACACAACCGTTGGTCGGAGTACAAGAAAACTTATGTCCAAATTCCTATTATTGAAAGGCACAAAGCATGCCATAACCAGTTTTCTTGATCTCCTTCTTGTAAATTAATTTCCCTTTTGCTCTCTCTATATTCGGAAATAAATATAGGAGAAAAATAATACTCCTTCCGTTCCAATTATATAGGCTTGTTTAGTTTTTCACACGGATTAAAAACGCTTCTTTAATGTCATTGGAAAATTAATTTTTCCCAAAATCTTTCCTAATTTACCCCTATTTAATTTTCAGTATGTAAAGTTAAATTATTATTGGAATTAATAAAGAATTTGAAGAAGAATAAGAAAATGGAGTTGTTTCATATTTTCAAGAAGTGGGAAATGTGTGTATTTGAATGATTTCAAGAAGTTGACACATTAAGTGAGGAGAATTTAATAAGGGTATATTGGTAAAAGAACATAATAAAATATTCTACATTGGAAACCGACCTATATAATTGGGACAAGAAAAAAAGAAAATTCAGTCTATATAATTAGGACGGAGAGAGTAATAATTAAAGACAGCATTTGATGTTGGAAAAATGATGGCTCTGAATTCCAAACAAGGAATGTAAGAATTGGGTTGGTCTTATTTGGCTTCTTTTTGGGACCAAAGAATTGATGACAGCTAAAAACATAGACCACGCGAGTCTTGAATGTTGACTACGTTAAATTATGGGAAACAAATTATCTATTCCTTTTGACTTTTCATATAAATTTATGATAAATTAAAGATTATATGTTTTGTGATTTGAATTCATTGTAGTGAATTATAGAGACGTAGTTGAACAACTTCCGAAGGCTTTCACTCTTTTCATAGTTAAGCGTATTCCATTTCTCGTCTGTCCTAATTCTCACTTTTGAATGTTCGTGATTTTTCAAAAAGCAACCATCGTTAGTGCTATGGTCAAATACTTCAACATGGCGAATCAACACAAATTGCCCATAATAACATTTTCACAATTTTGAATAATTAATTACGTATAAAAAAAATTGCACTAACAGGTGAGGGATGGACGTAGCGGTAGAAGAGAAACAGAGTTCTTTCAAGGAAACATTTCTTTTGATTTATTTTTGTTCATAAAAAAAATTGGAGGATTACAATGAAAGAAAGAGAAGAGATTAATGAAATATAGAATAAACATCTTTCGGTAATTTTATAAACCAAAAAAAAAAAATACACTCTCGACTAAATTCATTAATTTAGTTTAATTATTCACGGTCACATATCCTAGCCGTAGTGCATAATGTAATACGATGTAAAAAATATGGTCATTTTCCCCATCCTCGTCTCGAAAGGAATTTTTGAGAATCGACATGGAACACATTAAAAAAACTCTTGGTTATAGTCATGCTTCCTTATTTATGCACTCTAAATATTTTTAATACGATTGAAAAAAAATGAAAAAATAATTGAAATGGAGACTACTTCTCCGGTTCTGTTGTATTCGATTCAGGGTAGCGTGGGACCAGGCAGGATGGGGTGGAATAATTTTTCGAATCTTGCTATATGTACATCAAGATTTATATAATGAATTACATAATGTCATACGATACTCTATCACTTGTCAGTTTAAAATATAGTCAATTTTTTCATTCAATTTTTTCCTTCAACATCATATTATGTGATCTATTATACATATTTTTTTTTATATGTACAAGTAGTAAAATCCAATTTTTTCATCCCTAGACAATATCATCAATTGCCACAAACGGGATCGCTCGTGGGTATATATGATAGCCATAGCCCATAGGTAACAATTGCTATGATTGGGCCGGGCCGAGACTATTTGTTACACCTTAAAATTTGAAGGCCTCTGTGAATGAAAGATTAGAAGAAGAAGTTGCAGCTTCAGTCCCCAAGCATTTCACATTATGGCACTTGAATCCTGAATCAAATTTTCTTGATTATCAAATCCCAAATTCCTATGCACACCATTTTCTCTCACACTATCGTAAAGATCCTAACTTGAGCGCGATTCCATTCAATTAAACCGTCGTAAGCTCCGATCTCTCTTTATAATTTTCTGATAAAAAAGTTTATGAAATTCGTTTACTGCAATTTGATTCACGGAAATGCCATTTAGTTCCAATGCTCGTAACAAAATCAGAGAAACCCTTATTAGATTCCGCCAATTCAGTAAGTTTACATGGTTTGGGGACAATTTTCATGAAAGCCCACTTACTTGTAATGGATTTATTACGTATTTTTCGTCACAATCGTGTAAAAACTCGAACTTTCCTTCAGTTTTGAACCCTAAAGTTTGTGGGCAGTCTCTGGAAAGAGATGATGTTGAATATGGATATGTTGGGATTAGAGAAAAGGGTTTTAAAGAATGTAAAATCTCGATTTCAGATGGACTTCTTGATAAGAGTGGAGAAAAATATAACCTTGATATATCGGGCGAGTCTGTGGAGTTCAAAAAAAAGATGGAGAGTGAGGAAGACAGTGAAATTGAATTAAGGGTTTTGGATTCATATAATAGGAATAGAAAGCAAAGTGAAGTTTGTAGAAGTATTGAGGGGGATGAAGATGAATCAAGACACCCACTAGTGAAAGAAGTTTGTAGGTTAATTGATTTTCGGGCAGCATGGACTCCAAAGCTTGAAGAGGAGTTGAGGCACTTGTTGAGAAGTTTGAAGCCTAGGCAAGTTTGTGCTGTACTGAGGGCTCAGTCTGATGAAAGGGTTGCTTTGAAGTTATTTTATTGGGCAGATAGTCAATGGCGGTACAGACATGATCCAATTGTGTATTATGCAATGCTTCAAGTTCTTAGTAAGACTAAGTTGTGTCAGGGGGCTAAGCGGGTGCTCCAGCTTATGGTAAAGAGGAAGATTGAGTGTAGGCCTGAAGATTTTGGTTGTGTGATGGTTTCTTTCAGTAGGGCTGGGGATATTAGAAAAGCTATGCAGATATTAACTCTAATGCAAAAAGCAGGAGTAGAACTTGATCTTTCCGTATGTAATACTGCAATTTATGCTCTGGTGAAAGGCCACAAGTTGGAGAAGGCATTGAAGTTCTTGGAAAGAATGCAAGTTATTGGGATTAAACCTGATGTCATTACATATAATTGTTTAATCAAGGGTTACTGTGATGTTCATCAACTTGAAAATGCAATGGAGCTAATCTCAGAAATGCCCTTCAAGGGTTGCTCCCCAGATAAAGTTAGTTACTATACCATTATGGCATTTCTCTGCAAGGAGAAAAGGATCGATGAAGTTAGAGGGTTGATGGAGAATATGCTGAAGGATAGTAAACTGTTGCCCGACCAAGTTACTTACAACACCATTATTCATATGCTTTCCAAGTACCTTCACGCAGATGAGGCATTAGGATTTCTGAGAGAAGCAGAAGAAAAAGGGTTCTTTATTGATAAGGTCGAGTACAGTGCAGTAATAGATTGCTTCTGTCAAAAGGGGAGGATGGATAGAGCAAAAGAACTTGTGAATGAAATGATCTCAAAAGGATGCACTCCTGATGTTGTGACATATACTGCTGTTGTGAATGGGTTTTGTCAAGTTGGAGAGCTCGATCATGCTAAAAAGTTAATTCAGCAGATGTACAAGCATGGTTGTAAGCCAAACTGTGTATCATATACAGCATTGTTAAATGGCCTTTGTAGGAGTGGGAACTCGACAGAAGCTAGGGAGATGATGCATATGAGCGAGGAGGAATGGTGGACCCCAAATGCGGTGACATATAGTGTGTTAATGCATGGATTTCGTCGAGAAGGGAAGCTGTCTGAGGCATGTGATTTGGCCCGGGAAATGATCAGAAAGGGCTTTTTTCCTACTCCGGTTGAAATTAACCTCTTGATTCAATCTCTATGTCGAGAGGACAGAGCAAGTGAAGCAAAAAAGTTTATGGAGGAGTGTCTGCATAAAGGGTGTGCTGTCAATGTGGTAAACTTTACTACTGTCATTCATGGATTCTGTCAAAAGGGTGACTTAGAGGCTGCTGTATCTGTCCTTGATGACATTTATTTAAGTAACAAACACCCTGATGTTGTTACATATACAACAGTCATTGATGCATTAGGGCGGAAGGGTAGAATAGATGAAGCAACTGAACTGGCCAAGAAAATGCTTCACAGTGGTTTGCTTCCTACTACTGTAACATATCGCTCGCTCATTCATCATTTCTGTCGTCAAGGCAGGGTAGATGATCTGTCAGAATTATTAGAGAAAATGCTTCCAAAACAAGACTTCAGAACTGTGTACAACCAAATCATTGAAAAGCTTTGCAGTTCTGGACATGTCGATAAGGCTTATAAGTTATTGGGGAAAGTTCTGAGAACGGCATCAAGAACTGATGCGAACACGTGCCGTGTTCTCATGGAAAGTTATATGAAGAAAGGAAATTCTCTCGGCTCATATAAAGTGGCTTGTCGGATGTTCAATAGGAATCTGATTCCTGATATTAAGTTATGCGAAAAAGTGAGTAAGAAACTAGTGTTAGAGGGGAAAGTACACGAATCAGATAAACTTATGCTACGGTTTGTGGAGCGTGGCCACATCTCAAACAAGTGTCAACATGCTGGGTTTGGTCAAGGAGTTCATCTGGTTTAAAGAGCATGCTTTTAATTCACATTACTGCAGCTACGGAACTACTCTAGATCTTCTTAGGCAAAGAGATGTCTATTCAACTCAACTCAATAAAATCGTCTCCGGTACTTGTTTGAGGTTGACTACGTGGATCTCACATTTCATTCTGCTTTTTTGAGAGCAGTAATTCTTTTCAATAACCTAATAACATGAAATTTTGGGTCAACTTCTGTCTCTAGGCTTGCCATTAACACTAGATCCTCCAGTTTTCATTGTGCATCTAGGCGTGTGGCCAAACCATCACGATAGTAGTGAGTGAAGATAGATGTTGAAGGAAACTGCAACTCGGTGAAAGCCTCCTTCTGAATCAACTGCAATGGATTTTGCCTCAGGTATGATAGTATAATGGAATCTAATGAGAGTTCGTTCTGATTGTACTGCTATTGATTCATGATACCATTCAGTTTATTCTGTCACGTAGCTCCCGCCTCCCGTCTCAAGCACATTTATCCTGTTAGATGACACTAATGTCAATTCTTTCTTCTCTTTCTCCTGGCCTTCTGTGTTGTTTTGATATATTTCAAACATTTTGGTATTATTTTTCAATTTTGAAGTAGTTGGTAATTTGGACGGCCACAGTAATTATCATTTTGAGCTGAATATATAGTTCTTTTCATGAGCACATTTGTCTCGAGATATTCTTGTTACAGCTCAAGGTTACTAGTTTGAGTAACTGTGAAGAAACTTGTGGACCTTGATTTCTTAAAATTAAGTCTTCAGGCAATTCCTAGTGGGATTTGTCTTGCAGTGACCCCTACAATTTCTGCCTTGTATCACAATTTGTACCCTCTTTATCAATTGATACATGTGCAGTATAAATTAATAATTCATCCTAATTGATGCATGTGCACTCTAGATTAATAATTCAGCCAACCTGCAGATTTGATACATATATGCCTTTTATATTGAACATCTGATCTCAGTTTCATCTGTTGAATGTGGAATTATTTTGATACTGGACTGTGGGATCAATTGATTAAATGTGTTAAAGTCACTCTAATATTCTTAACATGACGGTAAGGATAAATATGCTGGGCCCAAATGGGGGAAAATGCAATCGTCTCAAGATTTGATTATGATCTTTGCTTTTAGAAAATGAATGACTATAATTGCTTTTCAGAAAAAAAAAATGAATAGGAGAGAGATGAAAGGATTTAATGTCTATCAACTAAGACAGCACGCATTGTCTCCCTTGGAGCTATCAATCGCTTTCTTTCACTTGCCTTTTGTGCTCTTTTTTCCACCTTTTTTTTTAATATTCTTTTCCTAGTATTTTATTGAATTTCTCAGGTGAATTGTTTTGCGAACTGGTATTTTAACTTATTTTTCTTCTCATTGACAACACACCGTGTGCATCGACTGGGCGTGCAACCCAACACTTGCCTAATACTTACACGACGGAGAGGTCCTCATAGAGGCATCACTAAAATTCGATCATTAGTTGAGCAAAAATGGTCAACTCAAAACGGTCCAAATTAGACTATGTTTGGTGTAATTTAAATACCGGTTTAAAATTCAAGTCAAATTCAACAATTAATTTTAATTACATATTTCGTAAGATGCACAATTTTTAATCATACAATTATCAATTTATATTAAAATTTATTAAAAATTGGATTTTTATTTAAACGTGACTTAAAAGTAGACATATAGAGATAAACCTTTTCAAGAAAGAAACTCTTACGTCAATTCATTTTTGCTCCTAATATATTGTAAATTGACTAATAACCAACCTTCCAGTTATCTAAAATGAATATTAATTTGTCAGGAAAAGGAATACGAATAATCTTATTTTCAAGTAATCATAATAATTAGAAATAAATCGGGTGGCAATAGCATCAAGAAAAGCAGCTTTCCAGGTAAGCTGGCGTGTCATATGAGATGATCACAGCATATATTGACTACTTGCGTATGATATAATTCAAATTAACATTAATCACTGCCAACAAATCCTGTCTCTTCATTTTCGCCGGCATCTGGCCGGAAAAATATGGACGAGTCATGGAGAATGAGAATGGGAATGCCCACTAAATCAACTGAAACAACAACGGTCAAATCAAACCTCCTTCGCCGGCGATCCACTGAGGAAACCTCTCACAGTAGAAATCCCAACTCCGACAACATCCTTTTGGACCCTGAAGACTTTAACGACGTCTTTGGTGGTCCTCCTCGTACTATTCTCTCTCGCCAGTTCTCCAGTGACACTGGATTTTCAAGATCATTTTCATCGACGGGTTTCTTCTACGAGGAGATTTTTCGACGGCCGGAGAGCGGTTCGGTGTCGGGGAGGAGTGGACGAAACTTGCCGGAGTTCAGGATTCCGTCGAATAGGGGAGGGCAGCAGAGGAGGAGTGAGTTTTATAATGATATTTTTGGGTGGAAAGATGAAAAGGTGGTGAGGTCAAGGACAAGATCAAAGACAAGCTCTTCCTCGGTGTTGAGTTCCGAGGATCTCAGCCCTCTCCGGCCGACGGTCTGCGTCAACAGTGACAACGATGTCTCTTTCTTTGCTTCCAAGCTCAGGTGAAATAGCTCAAAACATATCGTTTAGACAAAATAGTTTATTGTAGAATTAGAGGAATGAAGATACCAGGTTCAAATATCACCGCCACCATAACTATTTTTCACGGGCTTAGCGATTCATAAAAAAATAAGGTGGCAATTAGCTTCGCCTTTTAGATGAGTCGATCACTGGCGACACATAAATAGCTGTATTTATTGAATTTGTTGAGACTGACGAGGGTGTACTCACAACTCTAGACTCGTTAGGGTAATGCTATGACGAATTGAACTATAGCAAATTAGGCGTTCAACCTAAAACTTCTTACAATGTTTTCACATTCATACGCTCGGGTTTAAGATTTAAGTAGATTTTTAATGTGGACGACGTGCTTGATTTTCAGGCCAATAAATGTCGGATCGAGATGGACTTCAACAAGAAAGGTGCCTGAACATTACCAAAGACAAAGAAGCGTGCCAATATTTGCAGGCAATCAGTCGATGTACAGTACTGAAGATGACTACAATGAGAACCTTAGAAGTTCCCCTATTGGATTTTGTCGAAAAAATCCTTCCCCCGAGACTATTAATCTCGAACCAATATGGAACACAAGCATTAGACTGTCTACTGAGAATACAGAACTCAATTCACCATCATCCACGGTCTCTTCAGTTTGTGAAGAGCCACAGGATAAATTGAACAAGATGTTCCAGCAACACGGGACAGAACAAGAGGGGGATGAAGATACGAGGTCTTATGTCATCGAGATCAACTCTGATCATAGGGAAGGAACGAGTGAAGCAATTGGCTTAGACGAAGCAATTGCATGGGCGAAGGAGAGTTTTCAGACACAATGTTCGGAGAATAATTCGAGCAAACAAGTACAAGTGAAAGAGCCCCTTGCAGAAGGTTCTGAGTTTCTCTAGCCAATTGATTAAAATGATTGTCTAATGTTAAACCGCCTAGTCTAAAAGCTCGAATTTGGCATCAAAACAGGCAAATGTCCTGGGTTCAAGTATTTTTTTCAATTGTACATGTGTGAGACCTTTAACCAAATAGAATAAGTTCATCTCGAGCATGTTGGGACAAAAATCAAATAGACAAATTAAAACCCTCTATATAAACTTAAGCTTTTAGATGAAGTGGCTCAACATGTACATCATATCTTGTATGTGGTGATAATTACATCTTTTTCACGTTTGTTTGAACTCTTGCAGAAATTCTAGAGGAGCCTCGACTAGAAGAGGAGCAAATGGATGGTCATGGATCAACACAAGGGCTACCGGTAATTGTTGATTTTAATAGAGATAAAAAATATATTATGGCATGCTAAAAATATTATATGAAACTGAAAAACCAGTGAATATACGTCTTAATTGTAAGTGTCCAACAGATTTACTGTCTATGGTACCATTTTCTGTAGGATGAAAGAATTTCAAGTTGAATGGTGTTGTGTTTCATGAATATAATCAATAAAAGAAGCACGAAATCGTCAAATTTGTCATTATATTGTGATTACGAATAAGAAAGAACATCATCCACTGAGATTACCAGTGGTTATTTATGAGTGCCGGTTCTTGAAAGTTGTTGGGAGTCGGAAAATGCCTTCTTCAGGTCTTGATTTGTAGCATCCTATTGTGTTCAAATTGGGGAGAAGGTCCATCAGATTATTCATTCATGATATGTTTGGTACACGAGTTATTGAGCTTTTGATCAATTTCATAATTTGCTACAGGTAGAGATGGAAGCGCAACTAGTGGATGAAAACATTAGGCTGTGGTCGACTGGCAAGGAAGCTGAAATCCGATTGCTGCTTTCTACGCTGCATCATGTTAGATTGATCTACAGTCTTAAAATTATTATCAGCATTGCTTATTATATACAAGTTAGCTGAAAAACTGCTCCTTTTTATTTGGTTACCCAATTCAGATTCTATGGCCTGAAAGTGGTTGGATTGCCATTCCTCTACCGAATCTAATCAAAAGTTCTCAAGTGAAGAAAGCATACCAGAGAGCACAATTATGCCTACACCCGGACAAGCTGCAACAAAGGGGAGCCACAGTCCCACAAAAATACATAGCAGAGAAGGCGTTTTCAGTTCTTCAGGTTAGTTCCTTCGTTTTACTGATGCAACTGATAAATCTGCATATAGTCCCACAAAAATGGAACAAATGGAAATGAGATTTTAGCAGACTCGAGGGAAAAATATGAATTTCATCAACTTTTTTGTTATAGGATGCTTGGGCAGTATTTATCTCCCAAGATTTGCCGTCGTTGAAGAATTACTGATGATCGAGGCAAGTTCTTGCTGGTACCGACTACACTAGACTGTGTGATTAGCATTATGGAGTTTTGAGTTTGAATATGCGTTACGACAAATAGTTTGTATAATCATCGGTTTTTCACTTCCCCAGCAATCCTCCTATATTTCTTGAAGTAAGTTATACTCTTCATGTCTTTGATATAAATTTTCCTTTTGATTCGGTTCATATTAATTATGTTGTTAAGTAAATGTTATACCCTTCATTCCTTCGATATAAATTTTCTTTTTGATTCGGTTCACATTGTCTAGTAAATCAAAAGTTATCATCGAGACTTGGTTCAAATGAGAAAGGGTATTGATGTGTTCCGTACATTGAACTAGATACTACGGTCGGATTCAAGTTCTGCACTCCTATATATAATTTTCTTCATCGGCGCACACAGACCGACCCAGTATGGTCCACACCATGCTATATGAATTTATTCAGGACGACTGGGTATAGAGAGTAGCAAGTGCTAATTTCCCAAAAGGCTGAGCCTGCTCAACTCTCCCAAATGAAGAGGAAAAGATAATTGTCCAAAAACTAATGCAGCATCCATTACAGTGTCACTTACCATGACATGCTCAAGGATGGGTAGATCGAGTGATTCTAGGAATGTTAGCAAGCACATCGTATACTACCATGCAAAATGGCGGTACTTATTCTATGCGAGTTCCCATTAAGTGATTACATGCAAAATAGCATTCCTATGCATAATTATTAACAGTTGAAGAAATAATGAACTAAATTAGGGAATGTTCTCCCCTTGATACAGAAACATTGCCTGAAGAAATGAACAAATTTTCCTAGCTGTTCAAGTTTGAACCTGGGATCTAGCCATATATCTTCACTTTGCTCTAGTGACAACTCTTTGCGTTAATTCTACAAGTGCCCGCCTTGATCTTTGAACATCCTCGTCATCATTTCGAGGAAGGGAATCAATTGCAGCAGAAGCAAGATTAGCATGCTTTCTTGCTAGGTCCCTTGTTCTCTGTATTCCGCGACTTCTACCAAGGTATTCCAGAGCCTGTAGTTTCAGTTGTTAAATCAGTTTTATCCCTTCAACTATACAAAGAGAGGATCAACTAGCCCAAAGGATTTTATTAAACAAATGAGTTGCCTGAAACACGAAAAATCATTTTCCTCAAAGAAAGAAGAAAGAATGGAAACCTTTCTGCGACTTTTTCCAAGGCCTGTAGTTTCAGTTACACCATTTTTATCCCTCAACTACACAAAGAGGATCAACTAACCCAAAGGCTTTGATTGAAGACGCATAGTTGTCTAAAACATGAAAAATCATTTTACTGAAAGAGAAGAAAATGAAAACGAAGAGCAGATGCACATTAGATTCCTCTAAGCAAAACATAACTTACACAGTCGAGGAATCATTTCCTTGCCCATCTGACGGGCTATATTGTCCCCTAAACAGATTTTTGTTAATGCATTTCATGTTTTTCATCGATCACTTTGAGAAAATTTTCCCCAAATCAACTGGTTTAACAGTATAGAAAAAACCAAAAAATAAAATAAAATTTGTCTCCTAACTAGAGAGAGAGAGTACAGAAGCAGCTTTTGTAAAATCAGTATGTCTAAAGTTTGCGGAAATCTTACAAGATCCACGTTTACAGGATTGTCAAATCCTTGATCGACAACAGCTCTCAGCTCAGGAAACTCCTCCATAGCAAACAATATTGGAGCAGTAATAATCCCCTGAAATTCAATGATTCTGAGTATGTTATTTCTCAAATCAGGAGGGTACATCAAGCAGGTAATGGCATTATATTATCAGTAATTAGATATCATCATAAGTTTAACAGTTACTCGTAGTTGCACATATGTGCGAAAAATAGCATCTTAAACCAAAAGCATCTGGCGATCTTAAAAACTGAAGGATAATTCCAGGGATTCAGAATCAATTCACATTACGAAAACAAAGGAAGGAGAAAAAATTGAGTTGGTATTAAGAGACTATGGGAAGCCCAGAGTCAGAGACGTACTTCATATATTAACACTCATAATATAAATTCCATGATATAGTGCAACAAAATGGATCAACACAAGAAGATGAATTTTTCATTAAGTTTCTGATATCTAAAGATTTGATCCTTCCAATAATTTACCCTAATCCAACTTTTTTGTGATGCTGCCAAAAGGAGTTAAAGGCTAATCTCTTTCCAGACACGTCTGCGTAGAATAAGTTAAGCAAGTACAAACATGCCCATAACGATTACAGAGATTTCCATCCACCAATTATATAATAAATTTGATCATATCAGGATTCTATCAAATCAATTCAAAACAGATAGAAAGATTACGTGGCGAATGTCAGACAAGGAGCCCTTTCCAAGGGAAGTTGCTGTGCCAGTGAAGTCAAGAACGTCATCTATTAGTTGATATGCCAACCCCTGCACAGTCTCACAGGACAATTGATCAATTGAAATATTGAGCTAATTGCTATACAAGAGATGCTTAGAAAAGAACACGGACCAAATTTTTTCCATACTCAAAGGCCATTATTGAAACTTCTGTTGTTTGCCCAGCAAGAAGGGCAATTGCTTTGCAGCTATTTGAAATCAATGATGCAGTCTTGTAGTATGTCTTCTGCATGTAGTATTCCATGCTGCAACAAGAAACAATTATATGCTTAAAGAAGCAAGATTCCTAATGGCTAATGTAAGTGGAAACCTCCTCAAACAACCTATGGCCATCACAAAAGTTCACTACTTTCGTAAACAGTATCACGTTCTGTTGTGCCTATTGCAAGCAGTAGTAAACCACCCAACATCATCAATGAACTATTGTAGTCATAACCATTAACTTCACTTATTTTTCATCCTTATTATTTTTACAAGTTTCAAAAACTAATGTGAACAAGTGCAGTTGCCACTTGCCTTCAACTCAATGTCTGACTTACAGATGGTTGGAGACATCTCCCTTTAGGAATTGTCAAAATTCCAAACTATCTTTCATTATTAACACCTTAGCAGCTCAGTGAAGAAAATATACGAGTATTTAACTTATGAATTTCTATCTGTTATCTTCAATCAAAAGTTAGTGCCAGTGATACCATCACAAAGCAGCACACCTGCAACGTTGATCAGATGTAGTGGACATTTGCATTGTCTCGCCTGTAACAAGATGCTCAACGACTGTTGCCAAGAGGGATACAACCTGTAAAGACAAAACAGAACATAAAAACAAATTAAAGTTAAGAGGATAGAAAGTTGCTTTAGAGCCTGCACATAGTGTCGTGAGCCACAAGGCCCACAACTAGAGTCTGTGACACATAGATATAGCAAATAACTGATCAGAAGATATGGAGGGATACTCTAGCATCAACCTGTTATGAGAAAGCACATTTGGTATTAACATAATGCCTTGGGTATGGAATGAATCCCATAAAAAGGAGGAAAGGGACAGAATACCTCGGTGTTCTTTAATGAGGCAAGTGCAACACAAGCTCTAGAAAGCAGGAAATCACCGGCCAATACAGCTAACTGCAATGTTCAACAATAAAAGTAAGTGTATCATAACTTATTCAATTCAAAAGCAGTGATCAGAATGAACCATCAAAGGCTACAAATCAATTATAGCCATTATAAACAGCTGAACAGAAGATCAAAATGCTAGGAAAGCTATCTGTAAAAGTTAGGTTTTTAATTCCCTTTTAGCTCCAATTTCTTTCGAGACTTCCACTTCATTCTAATTTCTCATTTTGTTCCCTTTGTGTGGAAAGGGGAGGCGAGATGTTTATGAAACTTAACTTAGTAAACCAACAAAACTTAACTAGAACTGTATCGTCTAAAAGAACTTGTGGCAGAGATTGGAAAGAACCACTGTGCTTTTTCCGTCTAAAACAGGTTTGGACAGAAGGATCAGGAAAAGTATCCATCAATATGAGACTCATACCCCATACATAGAGCATATCGAGTTAAGAACAATAATAAATACTCATGGGACTCAGCAAATAAACTCCTCTGAATGTATAATCAGACAACTCATGGGATGATGGGATAACCATGAGGGATTTTAAGTGAATTACAAGCATTACTCCCACTCAGGTTATCTCCAACAGTTGCTGCTAAATGATTGCTCTGAAGGTAGTTATTAGCATTCCCACACATGCCTAAACCGAACAATATTTTGTGCAAGGAATGGACCTCATTTTTGAAATTACCATAAGTTCAATTGTTTCTTAAGAAATTTCTAGAAAGCCTTTATGATGGAAAATTTCTAACTAGTCAATATTTTTTCAGCCAAATGTAATTTGCCTCCCACCAAATTTTTTTTATGCCACTGTTTAGTAGAGATTAAAATTAGATTTTAGTAGATTTTGATAGAAGTTAATGGAATGTATGGTTGAAAAGATGTGGGTCTATGAAATGTGCGATTAAAATTAATTGTTGTCTTTGACTTAGATTTTAATCAAATTTTTTAGTACCAAACAGGGGCTACATATGGCAATTCAGTCTTGCAAAATGACTGTAGCACTTCTAATGAAAATGGCGTCTAGGCAATCTAGGTTAAGTTGATGAAGAAGACTGGATTGTCTAAATTGACTAAAAGATATCATGACTTTGCCTAGTTTGAATGCTTAGATGGTGTGAATGGACTAGAAAGTCTTGTCAACTTTGCTTAGATTGAGGAAAAATCTTAGACAGTTTAAAATGGTGCAACAATGAAGGGGGTGAACTTAGTAACACAATTAAAGAGAAGCGTATTAAAAAATAAAAAATGGACAATATTTACAAAGCCAAAAGTAGTGGACAAAATTCATTTTCTTACTGTAAAAGTGTCCTACATGGGAATTTCCTCTTTAAGAAAAATGATAAAAAGTCTTTCTTTTTTTTCAAATGTAATCAAATATTATATTAATTAACGCATAATACACAGAAAGTGTATTATCAATTTAAATCAGAAAGTAATAACATGAAATTAGGCAGCCCGTCTATATGCCTAGTAGCCGCAGTACTAAACCAAGTATACAATGTCAAATAAAACATTTCCTTAATNCACAATTAAAGAGAAGCGTATTAAAAAATAAAAAATGGACAATATTTACAACGCCAAAAGTAGTGGACAAAATTCATTTTCTTACTGTAAAAGTGTCCTACATGGGAATTTCCTCTTTAAGAAAAATGATAAAAAGTCTTTCTTTTTTTTCAAAGGTAATCAAATATTATATTAATTAACGCATAATACACAGGAAGTGTATTATCAATTTAAATCAGAAAGTAATAACATGAAATTAGACAGCCCGTCTATATGCCTAGTAGCCGCAGTACTAAACCAAGTATACAATGTCAAATAAAACATTTCCTTAATTTGCTCTATTGTCCGTGTTTGGATAAAGTTTACAACATTAAAGAAAGAAGAACACATATACCTCATAAAAAAATAATAATAATAATAAAAAATAAAAAATGATACTGGACCATAACATAGAAATAGAATATAAAACAGCAGAACATTCCATTATCATAAATTCATAATTCGCAAACGAAAGATAAATAAAGCAGACGTTGTAATGTCACAAATGGTCATATTCAAGTTTTCCAATTTTCCTTTTTCTTCCTTAATATTTGTTAAAAATAAGAACCAAATACCTTATTTCCCATCACAAAATTCAACGAACCAATCCCACGCCTCGTATCAGCATCATCCAACACGTCATCATGAAGGAGGCTGGCAACCTACCAAATAGAGAAGATGATAATAATTGTTCATTGTTGCCCTAAATCATTAAGCATTTTTTCCTCACCTAAGACAGTCAAGCACTAGAGTCATGGCACCATCAGAAGGCAAATTGAAAGATTTTGAAAATTGTTCAGTTCACTAGGAAGTCGTAGAACAATATTGGACAAAATCAGTCTTTTATTGGGATTTTCCATTTTTGTGCAAAACATTCTATGAAAAACAAAAGCCAATGAAAATCAAGGTAAAAGAAAAGTTACCATATGGAAAGAGTTATAAGTAAACAAGTGTAAGAAGGTGAATTTAAACATTCCTACACGAGTATTTTCGGGATGTAGCCCCATATTCTACAGAATTCAAAGAAACCACACAACTTTATTTTTCTATTTCCTCGTGAGTTTTAAAAAGGTCAATTTCCACCATCTGCCAATGCAATCATACTAATTTATCGGTGATTCAGCTCTAAACATAGAAAAGGTTAAAATCCAAAAAGTTACGAGTGCTAGAGTTTTTGAATGTTGT
>CAIGRL010218607.1:0-10363 GCA_903798325.1 Fraxinus xanthoxyloides
CATTGTTATTCGCGTTCTTCGGGTATCTCTTATTTCTTGAGTTTTGATCTATAAAATTACAAAAAAGAGTCAAATTTATTTTTCAGTTTAATTACAAGTCCAAATCAAATTTCGTTTATTGTGCTGGATTTGTAGTTGAATTTCTGAGGTAAGAAAAATCTGAAAAAGGTATTGTTATTACAGGGAAAGTTCGAGCAGTTTAAAAAAAGTATTGTTATTACCGTTCATTGAATTCATTCTCCATCCTTTCACTTCTTTTTTGCTTTGGAGTCATTCTTCATCTTTTCTTTTCTTTTTCCTATCACAATTCGTGATCAATACTTGGTTGGATCCATGGGAATACAATATTGGTTGAGTTCACCTTATTTTTTGAAGTACTTGGACAAAAGCACTAAGTGGTAAAAGACAAAGTGGCGAGATTAATAGATGAAAAAAGTCAAAAATTGAGTGATACACGAGTAATCATTTGTAAGATAGAAATTCAATAAAATTAGGATGTCAGATAAAAAGAGTTCCAATTCAAACAGGCAACCGAATCAAAATCACATGGAGGATGATATAATAAAGTGGTTTGAGCAGGTGCTTGGGGATGTGAATGAAAGGTTTGATAAGTTGGATACATCCGTGACACACCTTCATAGGGAACAATCAAATGCAAGGACACCCAGTAAGCGGGAGCCTATGATGGATGTGCATGATGATCATGGATTTAGTAGTGATATGGATGATGATGTATCGATGGTGCATGATATCTTTTAGACTTTCTTGGGATCTTCAGTCTCATTGTGGATTGTATAGTGCTTGTTGCTATGTGGTTCTCATCATGATCAAAAGTTACTTGGAAAAGATTTGACTGATAACATGGATTTCTGTGAAGCATGTGTATTAGGTAAGTCTCATAGAGTGAGTTTTGAGGCTAGAACACATAATACTAAGAGACATTTAGAATATGTCCATGCTGATTTATGGGGACTAGAAAGTCATTTTACCTTTGGTGGCAATAGATATTTTTTTATCTATTGTTGATGACTATTCTAGAAAGGTTTAGGTGTTCCCTTTAAAGAATAAATCAAAGACCTTTCAAAGGTTCAGGTTATGGTTAAAGATGATGGAAAATCAATTAGACAATAGTTGAAAACTTTGAGAACAGATAATTGCCTTGAGTTCTGTAATTCTGAATTTGATAATTACTATAAACAGAAAGGAATTATGAGACATAGGACTGTTAAATATACACCTCAACAAAATGGGGCAACTGAAAGAATGAACAGAACTTTAATAAAGAAGGTAAGATGCTTGCTGATCAGTTCTGGACTTGCTAAAAGGTTCTGGGCTGAAGCTCTAAGAAAATCAGCTTATCTTATTAACGTATTTCCATCCAGTTCTATTGGTTGTAAAACTCCTCAGGAATTATGGACTGGAAAACCTCAGATTTGTCCTTCATTAGGGTATTTGGATGTGCAGCTATGCACATCAAATTGAAGGGAAATTTGATCCTATAGCCACTAAATGTGTTATGCTAGGATATCCTAAAGGTGTTAAAGGTTATAGGTTGTCGGTGTTTGGGGTACAAGGCATTAAAATAATCAACAGTAGAAATGTTAAGTTCAATGAGCTTGAGATGCCTTTCTTAAAACCCAAATCTGATGCTTCACATGAATCTGGAAATAAAAAGGTTCATAATGAGGTGAAACTGACAAAATTAAGTATTTCCCAATCTGAAAATAATGAAACAAATAACTCTACACCTGATGAAAATGATCAGCAACCTGATGAAGGTGAAGTTGAAGAACTTCAACCTCAGCTTGAACCTAAATCTCAAGATTAGGTTGAACCCACTTTGGACACCTCTATTTAAGATTACCAACTAGTTAGAGATAGGGAAAGAAGGCAGGTGAAGCCTAACCCTATTTATGAATTCCACAATCTTACTAATTTTGCATTAATTTCTGGTGAGGCCTTAGATCATACTGAACCTGACTCTTATGAAGAAGCTATGAGGGGGCCTAAATCTGGAAATTGGGAAAAGGTAATGAAAGAAGAAATGCAATCTTTAATTGATAATAAGACTTGGAAACTAGTTGCGAAACCTAAGAATCATAGAATTATCCAATGCAAATGGATTTACAAATTAAAAGAGGGTAATAACTTAACTGATCCATTAAGGTACAAGGCTAGGCTTGTTGCCAAGGGGTTCACACAAAGAGAAAGAATTGATTATAATGAAATCTTTTTCCCTTGTGATGAAATATAAGACCATTAGGCTAATTCTTGCTCTAGTTACTTACTACGATTGGGAACTTGAATAGTTAGATGTTAAGACAGCCTTCCTACATGGAGAATGGGAAGAAGAGATTTACATGACTCAGCCTCAAGGGTTTGAGGTGAAGGGAAAAATTGAATATGTGTGTAATTTGCAAAAATCTCTTTATGGACTTAAACAAAGTTCTAGACAGTGGTACAAACGGTTTGATTTAAATGTTATCAAAATTGGTTTTAAAGAAGTGACTATAATGCTTGCTTGTATTATAACAATGTTGAAAGTGGTCTGAATGTGTACTTATTATTATATGTTGATGACATGCTTATTGGTAGCTGAAGTAAGACTGAAATCATAAGATTAAAAAACCTTTTAAAATCAGAATTTGATATGAAGGACTTAGGAAATGCCAAAAAGATTTTAGGAATGATTATTAAGAGGGAAGATCTGAAGGAAAACTGACTCTCACTCAAGAATCCTACTTAATAAGGTAGTAACTAAGTTTGACATGAAAGATTCTAAACCTGTTACTGTTCCTCTTGCTTCTCATATGAATTTATCCACTGAACATTCACCTAAAATTGAAGAGGAAATGAAACAAACGGAAAACATCTCTTATGCTAATGCCATAGGATCTGTTATGTTTTTCGTGATCACTACAAGACCAGACTTATCCTATGCAATTAGATTTCTTAGTAGATTTATGTCCAATCCTAGTAAACCTCACTGGGCATGTTTGAAGTGGCTGTTGAGATATATAAATGGGACATTAAATCTTGGTTTGGTGTATAAAAAAGGACCAAATAACTTGACACTTTTTTGCTAGGAAAGACCATAGAAAATCTACAACATCTTACTTTTTTACACTTGATGATAATTGCATACCTTGGAAATCACAATTGCAGCCTATAGTTACTTTATCTAGTACTGAAGCTGATTACGTTGCTCTAACCGAGTCTATTAAAGAGTGCGTTTGGTTAAAAGGGATTTTAAATGAACTTAACTTCCTGCATGATACTCCTACAATATTTACTAATAGTCATAATGCTCTATTACTTAGTAAGAATCCTATCTATCATGAAAGGTCAAAACATATTGAGGTGAAATATCATTTTATTAGAGAAAAAATAGCTACAGGTGAAGTTAACTTGATTGAAATTCATACAGACAAAAACCCCTCTGATATGGGGACTAAAGTTGTACATGTTGGTAAATTTAAGACTTGCTTATATTTACTGAATATTGATAAAGAGTGACTTTCTTGCAGGTACATGGGAAATGATGATTGATTAGCAAAAACTAGGCACGGTTAAGCAACCAGGGAGAGTGTGGTATGTGAGAAACAAGGTGAAGAATGTTGAGAAAACGTGTTTCCCACATTAGCAATTTTTTTGAAACTAATTATTGGATGGATGACCACATGGCAACCCCGGATTGGCTCATGATCCTTAATAAGGATAGTGCTTCTTTAAGAGGGCTGTGGACATTGGATCTGATTAATGGCTAAGATTAGCTTCTTTAAGAGGCTTGTGGACCATTGGAACTGATTAATGGCTAAGATTAAGTCTTCACCTTATGACTTTTGGGCCGGAGCCTATTCTCGAGACTTCGATTCATTCATTCCGCCTTCTGAGTTTCTCTCTGTTTAGACGACTTTTTCTCTCTCTTTGTTCTCCAGTTTTATTCTTGGTTTTGATCTGAAATACTTAGAGGTTCTAGCCAATTTTTGTGGAATCCTGTGAGATTCTTGTTGTCACAGTAGTTCATGCCATGAAATAAGGGTTGATCTTGGGTTCTGTAATTGTTTGTGCGATCTATAAGTTCGTTGGTTAGTTTTACTGATTTAGGAGATCCTTTGTTGATCGATGGCTAAATTCGGGTCTGCTTGAATCTCTATTATCTGTACTCTCACTTTGGAAGGCTTGGTTGCATGCTAGTGTTTGGGCTAATCCTGAGCCCCCCAAATTAGGCTTAAGCTGAACTGCGTGAACAATCCTTTCGTGTTCTTTACTTTTCTGCACTGTTATTTTTCTACTTATCATCATCAATTTATCATTTTTGGAACCTAAATACCCAACAATTATGTTTTGAAGCCAGACATAACTTCTTGGTAAAGGAGGAAGGGAAATGGGGATTAACATCTTTATAGTTCGGTTTTATGTCATTTAATTGTTATGTTCAATTTTAAGTTTCAACTTATTTTCCATACCTATTTCACAAGCATTTTATCTAGGCAAGAAAGATGGTTCAAGTAATCATGTGTTGTATTCTTAATGTAAACGACAAGAAAAGACCATTGAAAAATAAGTTTAAAACCGGATAACAAAACAATTTACGAATTGTTCTATTTTGCATAAATGGGATACTGATGCGTTTATTTGGAGTTTTATGCATGGTTATAAATATCCTCCCCTCAAAAAATAGATTTTTCTAGAATACTATTTACAAAAAAAACTTAGCAAAATTTCGGTGTCATTACAAAAGTTACGAAGCGCATAGGGTTCCCACAGAAATGGGAACAATTAATATAAAACTGTATTTGTACGACGTATTTCTCTTTTAGTCTTAAAGGTAGAGCTCAAGGATCAGTGGCGGTGTGCAGAGAGCTTGGACAAGGATGTCATTGTTGCATTATCTATTCTTATTACTTGTAAAGCTTTTTCTAGACCCTTGAGATTGGAAGAACATGAAGGCCAATTCATAGGGATGTAATGCTTGCACTATATATAGTCCATGTGGGAGTCATCTATAATATTTTGTAGGTGAATGAAGATAAAAATGCAGCTGAATGAAGATGATGGAATGATCTAATAAACTAGAATTGAATATGTAAATTCATCTAAATTTATTATCACAGGCATCAGTACAAATATATAGAAGAAAGAAAGGGGTAAAGAGGTAAAAGGACTATCCTAACAAACAATAACGAAAAGAATCTGCAAAGATCATGAGCTGGGAGTGGGCTGATAGGTGCTCCTTCTTATGGATTATTCACAATCCCAGCTGATATGCTTATTCTGCCATACATCCTATCAGATAAACTAATTACATTGATAAATGATTCACATTATAAGTTCTAACAGCCCCCCTCAAGTTGGAGGATAGATNAAGATGCTGGAATGATCTAATAAACTAGAATTGACTATGTAAATTCATCTAAATTTATTATCACAAGCGTCAGTACAAATATATAGAAGAAAGAAAGGGGTAAAGAGGTAAAAGGACTATCCTAACAAACAATAACGGAAAGAATCTGCAAAGATCATGAGCTGGGAGTGGGCTGATAGGTGCTCCTTCTTATGGATTATTCACAATCCCAGCTGATATGCTTATTCTGCCATACATCCTATCAGATAAACTAATTACATTGATAAATGATTCACATTATAAGTTCTAACAGCCCCCCTCAAGTTGGAGGATAGATGTTTTCTATTCCCATCTTAGAGAGGTGAGACCTTAAGGTGATGGAAGACAATGCCTTAGTGAACATGTGTGCAAGTTGTGATTGAGTGTGAACATAAGATGTAGAAATATGTCCAACATCGATTTGATCCCTGATCAAGCGACAATCCAATTCTATATGCTTAGTCCTCTCATCGAATACTGGGTTGGAGGCGATATGCAATGCAGCTTGATTATCACAGTGTAAGGTTACAAGTTGGGAATGATGAACTTGAAGGTCTTTTAGGATATACTTTAACCATGTAATTTCACAACACGTGCTAGCCATTGATCTGTACTCTGCCTCAGCAGATGAACGAGATACTACAGTTTGCTTCTTGGATTTCCATGAGATCAATGAATCCCTAAGAAAAATACAATAACCAGTGACTGATCTTCGAGAATCAGGGCAAGCCGCCCAATTAGAGTCACAAAAGGCTTGAAGGGTTAACGAAGACGATGAAGAAAATAGAATACCCTGCCCTGGAGCAAACTTCAGATACTTGATTACTTTGTAAACTACAGCAAGTTGTGTGTAAGTAGGCGTTTCCATGTACTGGCTAAGGTTTTGAATAGCATAGCAAATATCAGGTCTAGTCAATGATAAATACATTAATTTTTCGATTAATTTTCTGTAAATTGTTGCATCAGGTTGAGGCTTTCCTGTAATCTTTCCCAGTTTTACGTTCTGATCCATAGGCAGCTTTACTGGCTTAGCTCCAAGCATCCCTGCATCAGCTAATAAATCCAAGGTATACTTGCATTGAGATATCACAATTCCTCTGCTGGATCTTACAACCTCTAGTCCTAGAAAATACCTTAAGTCACCTAGTGCTTTGATTTTGAATTTGCTACTGAGAAACTTTTGAACTGTGTTTATTTGCTCCAAATTGGATTCAACCACTACAATGTCATCGACATAAACAAGTAAGGCTGTAAAGGAGTGATTCGTGACCATAGTAAAGAGACTGTAGTCAGCCTTTGATTGTGAGAACCCAAATTTTATAAGTGATGTAGAAAATGTAGAATTCCACTGTCTTGAACCTTGCTTCAAGCCATAGATACTTCTTAACAGTTTGCAAACTTGGTTGGAGGTACCTTTTGTATAGCCTGGGGGTTTTTGCATGTAAACTTCTTCGTATAGGACTCCATGTAGAAAGGCATTACTTACATCAAACTGCCTCAAGTGCCATTTCTGAATTGTTGCTATTGCCAGTAAACACCTAACTGTTACAAGCTTTGCAACAGGTTAAAAGGTTTGATTGTAATCGATTCCTTCCCTCTGGTTATATCCTTTGGCTACAAGCCTTGCTTTGTGCCTTTCTATGCTCCCATCTGAATTGTAATTTAGCTTGTACACCCACCTACATCCAATGGCTATCTTTCCTGGTGGGAGATCAGTGAGGATCCAGGTTCTATTTAACTCAAGGGCCTCTATCTCTGAATTTATTGCTTTGCACCAATTAGGATCATTCACAGCTTGAAGATAAGTGTTAGGTTCAAAATGAGTACAAATGGAGGTTGAGAAAGCTTTAAATTGAGGTGACAATTTATGGTAGGAAATTGTTTTAGATAATGGAAAAACCTTACCTGCAGAGACTGGAGACCTTGCCTTGAGTGAAGATTGGGATTGTTGATTTGATGCAGATTGGTGACAGTGAAAATCTTGCAAGTATTGAGGTGCTTTTCTGACTCTTGCAGATTTTCGGATGATATGTAATATAGTAGGTAATGTTTGATATTCATTATCATGAACTGTAGGGCTATCAGGAACGGTTTGATCAGGCACATTAGGGATAGATAAATCAGGGATTTCATCTGATGTTGGTTCACAAGTATAATGACAACATCAGGTAGTGATCTGGTGAATATAAACTCAGCGTCATCAACAAGTTTTTTAGACATTTTATAAGGAAAAAAGTCTTCATGAAAAGTAATATCCCTAGATATGAAAATGTTTTTAGTTTGTAAATCCATCACTTTATACCCTTTCACCCCAAAAGGATAGCCCAAGAATACACATTGATGACCTCTAGGGTCGAATTTCTTCCTTCCATGTGTTAATGTCGAGGCAAAACAGAGACACCCAAAAATCCTAAGATGGGAATATGAAGGTGCACACTTGAATAAGACTTTAAAAGGTGATATATTTTGCAACAAAGGTGTGGGGATTCTATTTATCATATATGTTGCAGTAAGGATAAATTCGTTCCAGTAAAATAGTGACAATCCTGATTGATATTTCAAAGCTCATGCAACATTCAATAAATGCTGATGTTTCCTCTCAACTGTGCCATTTTGCTGGGTGGTTTCAACACAGCTTTTTTGATGAATAATTCCCTTTTGATTGTAAAATTGAGTCAGCTTAAATTCTGATCCATTGTCACTTTTCAATGCTTTAATTGAAATTTGAAACTGATTTTCCACCATTTGAACAAAGGCTTTAATTGAGTGGGAAACATCAGATTTTCTTTTAAGAAAATATACCCAAGTAACTCTTGAAAAATCATCTACCACTGAAAGAAAATATTTGGATCCATCATGTACGGTTGTGAGGCAAGGACCCCAAATATCACAATGGATCACATTAAAAATCTGCTTAGTTTTATGTGAACTTATGGGGAAAGGGTTCTTGTGTTGTTTTGCCAATGGACACACAATACATGGAAGTTTATTATCATTGTTGAAATGGGAAATAACAAAATCAATAGTGATAAGTTTCAATCTGGAATCAGATAGGTGTCTAATCAATAGTGCCATAGGTGTGATTTAATATCAGGTTTACTAACAGAAGAAGCTGCAAAATGGTGTCTAAGATTAAAGGTTGATAGTTTGGTAGCTAAGGCAGTGGGTGACATTTTGTTCAACAAGAGTCGATACAGTCCATTCCAGGCTTCACCATTCCCAATCGTCCTCCAAGACAAAACGTCCTGCACAAAGCAAGCATCAGGCATGAATATCAAACAACAAGGAATTTGCTGTGTTAATTTCTTGACAGATAACAAGTTGAAGTGAAAGTTAGGGACATATAACACATCTTTGAGGAGTAAAAAATCTATCACTTGCACTTCACCAGAGTATGTAGCTAGAACCACCTCTCCAGTGGGTAATTTTACTGAGAGAGAGGCTCTTGCTTTGGTGGAGGTAAAAAGGGTGGCATCACAGATCATATGATCTGTTGCGCCAGTGTCAATGATCTATGGAGTGACAGCAGAATTGTAAGAGGGTGCAATAAGTAAACAAGTTGTTTTACCAGATAAGTCAGTTTGTGGATTAGTTTTTGAGCGGTCAATGGTTTGCACATGATTGATAGAGTGGTTGATCTGTGAATTATCCTTGGGTCGAAGCAAAGCAAGGAACTCTTGATATTCTCCCTTAGTTAAAGAGACTGGCCTTTCATTGTCTTCCTCCATCACACTTGATTGATTTGCAAAACTCCCATCTCTTCTCTGGCCTTTGTGTAATTTGTGATTTGGAGGATAACCGTGCAACTTGTAACACTTCTCCATGATGTGTCCTATCATATTGCAGTGTGTACAAATAGGAGGCTCAGTGTTCCCCACTTTAAAACATTTATCCAAGNTCTGTGAATTATCCTTGGGTCGAAGCAAAGCAAGGAACTCTTGATATTCTCCCTTAGTTAAAGAGACTGGCCTTTCATTGTCTTCCTCCATCACACTTGATTGATTTGCAAAACTCCCATCTCTTCTCTGGCCTTTGTATAATTTATGATTTGGAGGGTAACCGTGCAACTTGTAACACTTTTCCATGGTGTGTCCTAACATATTGCAGTGTGTACAAATAGGAGGCTCAGTGTTCCCAACTTTAAAACATTTATCCAAGTTATGACCTGGGATTTTACAATGTGTGAAGTATGATTTTTCTCTTTTGCCAGTGAAATTCGATCTTCCATAATTGTTGGTTCTGTTATCTCCATAACTTCTTCTAGTTGCCATTGCAATAGATTCATTGTTCACAGCAGTAG
This sequence comes from Fraxinus xanthoxyloides, assembly GCA_903798325.1. NCBI lineage: Eukaryota > Viridiplantae > Streptophyta > Magnoliopsida > Lamiales > Oleaceae > Fraxinus > Fraxinus xanthoxyloides. Next base: position 9,687 of record CAIGRL010218607.1, read on the forward strand.
AGGTTATTTGTTTCTGTCTTTCCTGCTGCTGTATGTATGAAAACACCTTGTTAACTGGAGGGAGAGGGTCAAGCATCATCACTTGAGCCCTTGTGTTATCATAGATCTCATTTAGCTCCATTAGGAACTTAATCACACAATCATGCTGGTGTCTATCTACCAGCACTTTCAGTTGTCCACAACTACATTCAGGGATGGGATCATAAACGGACAATTCATCCTAAATAGTTTTTAGTTTACCATAGTAAATACTCACAGAGTCACCTCCTTGCTCCAAATCAGCTAATGCCTTCTTTAACTCACATATTCTGTGTCCATTTTGTTGGGTAAAACGATCTTTAAGTTCTGACCACATTTCATTTGCATCATCCATGAAAGCCACACTGGATCGGAGAGGGGGAGACATAGCATTTTGAATCCATGACACAAACATGTCATTGCATCTCTCCTAAGAGTCGAAAGAAGTGCTGCTTGGTTCAGGTTTAGGCAATGCTCCATTAATAAAACCAAGCTTGTTTTTAGCTCTGAGGGCTCTCCGGAGTGCCCTAGACCAGGTAGGATAGTTTCTGTAATTAATAATTCAGTTACAAGAACAGCTCCTGGGTTGTCTGAGTTCTCCAATTTGTAATGGTCTGAGAGATCAGGAGTCTGAGCAGGGGTAGTGTTTTCATTGGTAG
>CAIGRL010218616.1:0-11525 GCA_903798325.1 Fraxinus xanthoxyloides
TGGAAAATTATACCAATCAAACACAATTAATTACAATTCTCAATAAAACAAATTATTGACAATTCAATTCCCTGTAATTCATTTTCTTTCCACCCAAATTCTACATTTGAATCAAACGGACCCAGAGTGTTAAACAATGTTTAATGTATTAAATCAACATGATCTAGAGTTATAAAATATAAAATATCACTTATAAGAGAACATTTGAAAAAAGACTAATCTTAATATTATTAAAAGTACATATTACGTCTCTTCGAAGATGGGAACGAAGTTTTGAAAATTCCCTGGCTATGGAAAAAATAGGAATGAGGAAGACAAGTGGTTAGATAGTTTTTTTCATTATTTTGGGCGTGTTAAAAACTATTCGTTATTGTTAATTTTTATCAGACGAGTGAGAACCATAACGTTTATATTTTCAATTTTAATCACTTTCAAACACGCTCAAAAAATGTTTTTATTTCGTATTGAAAATATAAAATTAAGCTTCTATTTGACACCAATTTTAATATTATTCTCATTCTCATTTTTTTTTTGCTTTCTTCATTTCAACCACATATTCTCTAAATAAAATAATATTACATACAAATTTAAAACTTTTCATTACTTTTTCACTATACATTCTCTCATCAATTGCTATTCAAAAAATTCTATTCTCATTTTAATGAGATTCAAACACATAATAAGAAAGTTACATTTTCCAATTTAAGGGCAAATATGTTGTCCAATTATTGATTTTATTAAATTACATAAAATTCACTTAATAAGAAAAATATCTTTCTACCGTAAAGAGTAAATCCTTGTATAATTTATTATGATAATATGTAATTGCTCCTCAAAAGTATGAATTATAATTTTCAATATTTCAGAATAATATTGATATATTACTTGAAGGAGCAATAGTAAAATACATCTTTTCGAAGTAGCTATTTCGAAATATATATCATATGTGTAATTTATGAATTTGTATTTACTCTTGAAAGAAAACAGATGACTCATGTAATGTGACAATTGATTTTTATATGATTATATAATATTTAATTAAATTCTTTGAAGTTAAACAATTAAATTATATGTTATATTGAAACAGAAATTCAATTTGATTTATTTTTGGCATGACCAATTAGACCATCATTTGATCAATAATAATGCGAAATTGAAAATTTAAATAGACATTTAATGAAGAATAAGAAGATTTTTCATTTCAATGAATTCATATATGTTATTTGTTCTCTTTATCGAAAATTGATTATTACACATCATATGTTAAAATACGGGATTGAATTTCCTATATTTTTTAAAATTAATTAGGGTGATAAATGACCCTATCATCTTCTATGTTGACCATCTAAATATTATATGTATCTAGTAGATTTGATACATGTATTAGTGATCCTAAGCCTCAACATTTTGATAAGTATTAGTTAAAATGTTGATAATGGTATAACATTGTTGCTTATTAAACGCTTCCAATTAATTTAATTGGGAACAAAATATTTCTTATTTTTGTTTAGAGAATGTTATTACGTATCATTCCAACATTATAATTCTTCATGTTATAATTGACTTTTGACCAGAACCTAATCTTTCTACCTAATTATTTTGATAGTGAAATATATGTAAAATTAATTCACTACAATGCACTGAGATAAAAAGTAAAGAATGTTAAGAAAATGAGTAGTTTTAACCCCTATTTCAAATGGGTGATATTTAATAGTGCAATTTGTTAATTGTCAATTTGGATTGGACAATTCTCTCAGCATTAGGGGAATGAATTAAGAAGCTGAAAATAATGTATAAATGTATTATTATCTAAATCATTGCAAAAGAAAGTTTGAAAGATAATTTATTTAAATGCATTTACCAACCAAAAATATCAACAATATCTCAAACACCAACTTTAAATACTCCAACTAGAATTAATATCCCGAAAACGATTAGTTAATATTATATTTGATAAATTTATGACATGCCGAAGTGTAATGATATTCGATTCTAATATAAATATCTCCAAACGGAAATAGAGCAAATAGCAAAATGTAAAACCCCATAAAAGGTTCAAATACTTGATAAAAGGTTCAAATACTTGATACTATGAAAATTGATATATCTCAATAAGTTATGTAGTTACTAAAAAAATAGAATCGAAAAGAAAATGTTGTTAATAATACATTTGCATGTGATGTCCTGCTTCATATTATGAATAGTGAGTAAATTGAAATAAATTCATTAACGATCGAAGATACTATTGGCCAATTAAGGACACAATCTTATCAAATTTGAAATTATTATATAAACATGAAGTTTTTGTACTTACAGTTTGAAAATCTAAATGTGTACACTTATGTGAAAAGGAAATAAGATAAATAAAGTCGTAATATGTAATGAGCAACTCTCAATATGGTGAATTTCGTGATGGATGAAATCACATGTTCGCATATTATTTATCTTGACAACACACGAAGCCTCTGTTTGAGCCATATTATATTTTTCATTCTCATTATTCTACTCATTTTCAATCATACACTCTTCACTAAAATAATATTTTCAGTCACATTAATAATTTTACATTCTTTTTCAATCACACATTCCTTATCATATCAACCAAAATAATGCATTCTCTCTACAAAAATGCGAAATTTGAAATACGTGATAGTGACCATTACCAAGTTCATAACCTCGGGCTAGCCAACTAGCACAAACTACCTACGTGTTAAAACATTTGCTTATGTTAAGCCCAAAACTACGATTTCTCGACAAATAATATCTAAAATTTAAATTTAAACACTAGACTACAATAATATTTAATTCATATTAATAAAATGTTAACATAATATAAAAATTATTCTAGTCATTAGGATAATGGACGATAGGATATAATGGATTTATCCTTATTTTCGTCCGATTTTTTATTTTTATTTTTTAAATATAAAAAAATCGAAATTATAAAAAATAATCCAACTTTGGTATTTCGAAAACTTGAAAATTTTATAATTGATTAATTGTAGAAATTACGGAGTAAATATAATATTTATAGTTTTAGATATTTGATATGTATTATTTTAATTATTAAATATTTTTTAAAATGATTAAACCCCCGTTTGAGCTATTATTTTGGCTCAAAACGCATTTTGAAATAATTTTTTTATGTTAGAGAACATGTAGTTAAAAAATAAATAAAAGTTTTGAATTTAAGTTTAAAATAATTTTATGAGAAAATATGTGGTTAAAAATAATTTTTTAAAAAAGCGAGGGCAAAATGTAGGCTTTGGTACACATTAAAATTCTCATTCTCATTCTCATTCTTCAACTCATTTTCAACCACATATTTTTCAATAAAATAATATTTTCTATCACATCAATAATTTGTACTTCTTTTTCAACCACACATTCTCTATTAATATACTATTTCAGAATACATTCCTTCAAAATAATGTGACTCAAACACACCTCAAATATTAAAATAATAATGAAAATAAGTAACTTTTTTTACTCATGGCATTGTCTAGACTCACCTACATTCATAAAGTTTGAAATTTAATTTCCATGTTTAATCACTCTTTACAATTTTTTTAAACACTAATAAAATTATACACTTAAATTTTAATATTTTGAAGTCGGTTCGGTTCGTTACTTACACACGAAATCCTTTAGTTTAAACCTATTAAAACGAGACACTACTAGGAAAAAAGAGTTTCGTCATTTTTATGCCATTTTGCTCAATCTGTCTTGTTACTTGGTTTCTCTCTCTTCGATCGAGAGGCTAAAGCAGCTCTCTCTCCCTATTTCTTTCACTATCACTATAAGCGTTCACTGGCAAAACCCTTGTAAATCTTTTGAACTAGCAAAAATCGTCTAGGGTTCCTTTTGTAGATGTAGATAAATCTAATCATGTATAACAACGGACAGGAGATGTGGAACCACAACAGTAATCCTGCGCCGCCGGGCACGAACGGTAGCGGCGGAGCAGGAGCGGCGCCGATTATGGCTCCGGGGACTAGCGGAGTAGCACCGCCTGGACCACCGCCTTCGATTACTCCTTCGTACACTGTTCTTCCGACAGAGGCGCAACTCGACGAGAGGGCAAGGAAATGGATGCAACTTAACTCGAAGCGGTATAGCGATAAGAGGAAGTTTGGGTTTGTGGAGACGCAGAAGGAGGATATGCCTCCTGAGCATGTACGAAAGATCATTCGGTAAGTTTTCTCGGGTCTTGATGCCGCCTATTAATTATTTTGAGGTGTTAAATTTTGATTTTGTAAATACAGTGAGTTTCCTGTGGTTTATTAGGGTTCTGATTCTGGAATTATAGCTTCTTGGACAATTTATACTGTGAAGATTAACTTGAATTAAAGATGATAAATTTTGTGAGAAGGTAGAATAGACCCCTTCTAAAAGGTGCTAGAAACGCTTTCAAGTGAATTGAGCTCTTATACTGTCCAAAAGGGATAGGAAATGGTTTGCTTGGTGGAAGCATGTGATGTATAAGAGGATCCGTGGTTAAATGATTGCTGGGTGGAAGCACAGAGGATCTTTGGTTAAATGCTCCCGATGTCAGTACGAAAAGTTCTCTTAACATTATGAAACCTCTTTTCAAACCCAGGATTCTTTCTTAGCGTGCACGTTATCCGAATGGAACTATATATAATATTAAAATTCGTGGTTTGTGTAATGAATTATTGGGATGTTTTTGGTACTTACAGGCTACAGCTAGCTAATTCTTACTCGTGGCTCCTACCTTGGTTGTACCTCTTAGACAACATTATCCTCCTGTTTCAGCACTCATCCCCCAGATATTCTATCAATTTGGTGGACTTTTGTCTAAGTTTCTATTGTAGATGATTGATTTGATGTTTCTACCTTATGGAGCTAGAAGCCATTTCTTAGGTTATTCGATTCAAATCATATTTATAGAAGCTATTAATTTGTTGAGTAGAGAACCTATTTATTTAGAATTAACGCATTTAGCCTATGTTCGGTTCATGTTTATAAATTGTTTGTAAACACAGAATGTGGATGTGGTGAATTAATATGATTCTCCTTGCCTTCAAAAGAAAAATGTTTTTGTTGCTGTTTTCTTGAACTTTTTGGCAGTTGGATAATGAATTTGGTTATTTGTGTTTTGGCAGGGATCATGGTGACATGTCATCAAAGAAATTTCGTCACGATAAGCGTGTCTATCTAGGAGCTCTTAAGTTTGTTCCACATGCTGTTTACAAGCTCCTTGAAAACATGCCCATGCCGTGGGAACAGGTACTTGTGTGTTTGATCATTTCTGTGGTTGTTGAAAATGCTCTTGAATTGTTTTCTGAGTTGGATCATTTAAGCTATTTTACATTTGTATTAACTTCTTATTATGTTTCTCCGGATAGGTCCGCGAAGTGAAGATTCTCTACCATATTACCGGTGCCATTACATTTGTAAATGAAATACCATGGGTTGTTGAACCCATTTATCTGGCTCAAGTATGCTTCTATTGCTGCACGCATCTCCTTTTGCTGTCTATTTGTTGGTCTTAATTGTTGCTCCATTTCTTGCTCTGGACATTAATTTTCTAAATTGATTACCTGTATGTCAATTTTATTACAGTGGGGTTCTATGTGGATTATGATGCGAAGAGAGAAGAGAGATCGACGACATTTTAAAAGAATGCGCTTTCCTCCTTTTGATGATGAAGAACCTCCACTAGATTATGCTGATAATCTTCTAGATGTGGATCCTTTGGAGCCAATTCAACTCGAGTTGGACGAGGAAGAAGATTCAGCTGTTTACACGTGGTTCTATGACCATAAGCCTCTTGTGAAAACAAAGCTTATCAATGGTCCCAGCTACCGGAAATGGCATCTCTCACTTCCGATTATGGCAACACTTCATCGGCTTGCTGGACAGCTGCTCTCTGATTTGATTGATCGGAATTACTTTTACTTATTTGACATGGAGTCATTTTTTACGGCTAAAGCACTGAACATGTGCATACCTGGTATGTTCAATGCTAAGTCTGTACTTTTGGATGTGATTCATACTTCATCGAAACAAATATGGTTATGTAGATATAAAATTGTGCTTGCGTCTGTGTACCCATGTTGTATATATCTTTATATGTATTGTGGACATGCATGAAAGTTCTTACATAGCTCCCGATTGATTTGCTTCTGCATTGGAAATGCTTTTATTATGATGCATTCGTGCTTTGTTTGCTCTACTTTATGTATTTTCTGAAAACAATTCGTTTTCAGGTGGTCCAAAGTTTGAACCTTTGTATCGTGACATGGAGAAGGGAGATGAGGACTGGAATGAATTTAATGACATTAACAAGCTTATCATCCGTTCACCTCTCAGGACGGAATACAGGATTGCATTCCCTCATCTATATAATAATAGGCCTAGGAAAGTGAAGCTCAGTGTATATCACACTCCAATGGTCATGTATATCAAAACTGAGGATCCTGATCTTCCTGCTTTCTATTATGACCCTCTAATTCACCCCATAACTAGTGCCAATAGGGACCAGAGAGAGAAGAAGATTTATGAAGAGGATGATGATGATTTCCAGTTGCCTGAGGGGGTCGAACCATTACTAACAAGCACTCCAATTTACACGGATACTACTGCTGCGGGAATTTCACTTTTGTTTGCCCCACGCCCCTTCAACATGAGATCTGGTCGGATGCGGCGTGCTGAAGATATACCGCTCGTATCAGACTGGTTCAAGGAGCACTGGTACGAAAAGTTCTTCACATTGTTATTTAAATATGCCCAGTTTTCATGAATGTCTAATTTGTCTAATCTTCTCGTGGTTATTTTTTGCAGTCCTCCTTCATATCCTGTTAAAGTCCGTGTCAGTTACCAGAAATTGCTGAAATGTTTTGTGTTGAATGAGCTGCATCACAGACCACCTAAGGCTCAAAAGAAGAAGCACCTGTTTAGGTCTCTCCAAGCTACAAAGTTTTTTCAGACTACAGAACTTGATTGGGCTGAAGCTGGTCTCCAGGTTTGCAAGCAAGGGTACAATATGCTGAATCTGTTGATCCACAGGAAGAATCTGAACTACCTCCACCTTGATTATAATTTCAACTTGAAGCCTGTGAAGACCCTCACTACTAAGGAACGTAAAAAATCGCGGTTTGGTAATGCTTTCCACCTTTGTCGTGAAATTCTGCGTTTGACAAAGCTAGTAGTTGATGCCAATATCCAGTTCCGGCTGGGAAATGTTGACGCTTTTCAGTTGGCCGATGGATTGCAATATATCTTCTCACATGTTGGCCAGTTGACGGGTATGTACCGTTACAAATACAGGCTTATGCGGCAGATTCGAATGTGTAAAGACTTGAAGCATTTGATTTATTACCGATTTAATACTGGACCGGTTGGAAAAGGGCCTGGATGTGGTTTCTGGGCACCTATGTGGAGGGTGTGGTTGTTTTTTCTTCGTGGCATAGTACCTCTCCTGGAAAGGTGGTTGGGAAATTTACTCGCCAGACAGTTTGAGGGACGGCATTCTAAAGGAGTGGCCAAAACTGTGACAAAGCAGCGTGTTGAAAGCCACTTCGACTTGGAGCTTCGTGCTGCTGTTATGCATGATGTTCTGGACGCTATGCCAGGTAAACATCTGTCTCAAGGATGCTTTTTGAGAAAGTGACAACCCCGCCCCAACAAAAAAATGAAGGAAGAAAGTAAACAAGCTAAATGAACTATACTATTAAGTATTAACCCTTTTACTAATATAACATGAACTTCCTTTTACATATATTTATTATTGGTCGACTGTGTAGAGGGTATTAAGCAAAATAAGGCAAGAACTATACTGCAGCATCTGAGTGAAGCATGGCGCTGTTGGAAAGCAAATATTCCTTGGAAGGTACATCATCTTTCAGATTGTTGATTTTTTACGAGTTTCATGTTGCAGTGCTTCCAGATTATCTTCTCTCTTTGTAACTTGATTCTTGGACTTCTTAGGTACCTGGTTTGCCTGTTCCTATTGAGAACATGATTCTGCGATATGTCAAGTCAAAAGCTGATTGGTGGACAAATGTTGCTCATTATAATCGTGAGCGTATCAGGAGAGGAGCAACAGTGGACAAGACGGTTTGTCGAAAGAATCTTGGACGATTGACCCGCCTTTGGTTGAAGGCTGAGCAGGTGAATACATATTTTAATCTTCAATAGAAAACATCATTGAAATCTGAAAAACTTCTCTGTTTTTCTGGTTCTTTAGTGATTGACAATTTTCTCTTTGGTCACTGCGCTAATTAATTATTCATTACCCCCCTTCACAGGAACGCCAACACAACTACTTAAAAGATGGTCCATATGTCACTCCGGAAGAAGCTGTGGCTATATATACTACCACTGTGCATTGGTTGGAATCAAGAAAATTCTCTCCAATTCCATTTCCTCCTTTGTCTTACAAGCATGACACGAAGCTTCTCATCCTTGCTCTTGAGAGGTTAAAGGAATCTTATAGTGTGGCTGTTAGGTTAAACCAGCTACAAAGAGAAGAATTGGGTCTTATTGAGCAGGCTTATGATAATCCGCATGAAGCTTTGTCTCGTATTAAACGTCATTTGCTCACGCAGCGTGCCTTCAAGGAAGTAAGTTGAGAAATTTTTCATTTCTTTTTCTTAACCAATATTTAGTGTGATATTGGTTTTTGTTGAAATGTGAAAATATTTTGCAGTTCTAAACACAATTTAATTGTTACTTTTATTATTTGTGACATTTAACACTGATAATGGAACATTTTGCAGGTTGGCATTGAGTTCATGGACTTGTACAGTTATCTAATTCCAGTTTATGAGATTGAACCTCTTGAGAAGATCACCGATGCATATCTTGACCAGTATCTATGGTATGAGGGTGACAAACGCCACCTCTTCCCAAATTGGATTAAGCCTGCAGATTCAGAGCCGCCACCGCTGTTGGTCTATAAATGGTGTCAGGGCATAAACAATTTACAAGACATTTGGGACACTAGTGAAGGACAGTGTGTTGTGATGCTTCAGACCAAATTTGAGAAATTTTTTGAAAAGATTGATCTGACCATGCTTAACAGGTGAGTATTTCACTCAAATTGTACATTTGACAGGAGCAAGATAAATATTTATACTGTTGTTCAACTTCCTTGTATTGATTTATTCTTATGTTTCTACAGGCTTCTGCGTTTGGTTCTTGACCATAATATTGCTGATTATGTCACTGCGAAGAACAACGTTGTATTGTCATACAAGGACATGAGCCACACGAACTCATATGGGCTCATACGTGGTCTTCAGTTTGCTTCTTTTGTAGTGCAGTACTATGGACTCGTTCTTGATCTTTTACTACTTGGTTTGACTCGAGGCAGTGAAATTGCTGGTCCGCCCCAGATGCCAAACGAGTTCATTACATATCATGATACTAGAGTAGAAACAAGACATCCAATTCGTTTATACTCCAGATACATTGACAAGGTGCATATATTATTCCGTTTTACCCATGAAGAGGCTCGGGACCTTATCCAGCGGTATCTCACTGAGCATCCGGATCCTAACAATGAAAATATGGTTGGTTATAACAACAAAAAATGCTGGCCAAGAGATGCCAGGATGAGACTTATGAAGCATGATGGTAACGCAACACTTTTCTTTATTTTAACAAATACTATTTAAATATGATAATTTCTTCAGTTTGTTTTCTCTAGACTGGCTGTTAGTCTGATATTTAAAGGAATTCAATTGTTCTTCGTCAAATTTCTGTATTTCAGTCAATCTTGGTAGAAGTGTTTTCTGGGATATGAAGAACCGTCTTCCTAGAAGCATTACAACTCTCGAATGGGAGAACAGCTTTGTATCTGTCTACAGCAAGGACAACCCGAACTTACTTTTCAGCATGTATGTGTAACTTGTTCTTCCTCTTTGCTTTTACTTTTTACTCGATATCTTTATATGCACAAATATGTCCACAGTGTACACATGCATATTTAACAAGTTGGTGGCCTATATGTGTAGGTGTGGATTTGAAGTTCGTATACTGCCCAAGATTAGAATGACTCAGGAGGCTTTCAGCAATACAAGAGATGGAGTTTGGAATCTGCAGAATGAGCAGACAAAAGAACGTACAGCAGTTGCTTTCTTACGGGTAGATGATGAACATATGAAGGTGTTTGAGAATCGTGTAAGACAGATTCTCATGTCCTCAGGTTCGACTACATTCACGAAGATTGTTAACAAATGGAATACAGCACTTATAGGTAATTATCTAATTTTTTGCCTCCTAGTGCCCATATTTCATGGTGTTGGTTTGACTTCGAGCGTTCTTTTGCTGAAGAGTTTTAATTTGCTTCTGCAGGCCTCATGACATATTTCCGTGAAGCAACTGTTCATACACAAGAACTGTTGGATCTGCTGGTGAAATGTGAAAATAAAATACAGACCCGTATTAAGATTGGATTGAACTCTAAGATGCCTAGCAGGTAATTTATCTTTGTTAAATCTTCTATTCTACCTTTATTCACAAAACATCCTGAAACTTGCTCTGCTTTCAGGTTCCCTCCTGTTATCTTTTATACCCCAAAGGAAATTGGAGGACTTGGAATGTTGTCAATGGGTCATATATTGATTCCCCAGAGTGACCTCCGGTATAGTAAACAAACAGACGTTGGCATAACTCATTTTAGGAGTGGAATGAGTCACGAAGAGGACCAGTTGATTCCAAATCTGTATCGTTACATACAGGTACCATGATTCCATTTTATGCCTTGCATCATTTTCATATCATTGGTTTTAATTTTATTTTGCCTTTTGACTTTGTGACAGCCATGGGAGAGTGAGTTTATTGATTCACAACGGGTTTGGGCTGAATATGCATTGAAGCGGCAAGAAGCCCAGGCACAAAATAGGCGTTTGACTCTGGAAGATTTGGAAGTAAGTTTCACAGCAGATCCATTTTTTCTGCTCCCCCTTGTATCTTTTGTCATTCTGTGGGATTCTTTTTTTCTCTCCCTTTTTTCTGTTTTTATCCAATAATGAGAGGTCGCGCTGAAGTTAAATTAAGGAAACAACTTTAGAGAGTTTGGGCATATTTTGCGGAGATCTAGTGGGGCGTCCTCAACTAAGATTTTGATGGATTTTAAAAGATTATAAATCCTAATGAATTTCGTGGATTTGAATAGATTTCCACAAATTCCATAGGAATTTTTTCAAATATGGTGAAATTTCAAAAGATTCAGAGCCTGTTAGGTACGGTTTAAAAGTCCAATTAAAATTGAAAATATGGTCGTTATCAGGTCTCACCCGTCTAATAAAAGTTAACAATAACGGCTATATTTTCAATTTTAATCTGATTTTAATCTCTATTAAATACCCTCTCAGTTATATGTTTTTTTAAAGTTTGAAATCCATCCAAATCTTTTAAAATTCCTCTATTAATATTGATGATATTTAAATTTTGAAGGATTTCATTAAATTTCAATCGGGGACACCTAAATCTTAATGAATTTAATTAAAATCCATTAAAATCTCAATTTAGGACATCTAAATTTAGAGAGATTT
>CAIGRL010218643.1:0-12698 GCA_903798325.1 Fraxinus xanthoxyloides
ATTATTGAATTTTATTCATTTTTTGGCAAATTGATTTTGTAAAATGAAAATCATAATTTTCCTTAGTAGTTGTGATTTCCTTGTGTCATGTTTTCGGCCTATATAAAGAGGTCCATTGATTGTAATAAAATTGAATAAAATACAACATTCCTCCCTTTTCTCTCTTATTTTCTCCCATTTTCTTCTTATTGGTTTCACGTATTACGAGAGACACCAATTTGTTATCAGAGCATCCATTCTCCTTTGACCTAACATCCTTCGTTCTCAAGTCCAAGAAATCACCACCCGTTTCCATCCACTTCTTACACAAGCCAATAACCACCATCACTAAAACACGAACCACAAAAAAAGGTGCAGCAGCAGTAGTGTTTTTTTGTTCGTTCTTTTTTTTCATTAGTTCGTTTGCAGCCCAGAAAGAAGAAGAAGAAGAAGAGATCGTCGAAACTGTTCACCGACTAGCAATTAGTTGATTATGTTAGTGTTGTTTAAAGCTTCCACTAAAAAAATAAAAAAATAAAATAAAAAAAAATCGTCCGATAGTTATTGATGCCTGCGTTGCTGTTATCCACTACAAAATTCCAACCCTACTACCTCTATTAGCCCTCCCATTTGTTGCCCATTTCTAGAAAAATTATTACCGTTGCATAGTGGGCCCACCGAAATATTTGACCAGCATTTGTGATAGTGGTGCCAATAATTTGAAAAAAAATGGGTAAAATTATTCATTTTTTCTTGAAAGTAATGCAGGATAAACAGGGGCTTATACCAATAACCAAGCTCAATATCCACACAATCCCAACCCCAAGTTTACCAAGTCTTGCCCATTACATCATGCAGCCCAGTCCCTATACACAAGTCTAGCCCAACCCCGAACTCCCCAAATCCAGCCCAAATACCATCTTCTTTGGTCCTTAGTCCTTACCCTATGTCCTGCTTTCTCTCCACCTAAACTCAACCGTCTCCAGCAGCCTTTCTCAACCCACCACTTTCGCTTCGCCCAATCCACCAGCACCTTAATCCATCATCACCGCCTGTCCACCACCATTAAAGCACCCACACTGTCGCGCCCACTATCTTCAGCAACCGCAACAATAAACAACTCCTTTCGCCATCACCCGCCACCGGTGACTTACACAACTGTATTTATATCACACTTCATCGATCTACGCAGTCACCTTTACATCGATTTCCATCTGCCCACTTCTTTCCTCCGATTCAACCGCCGATCATTGCCATTAGCGCAGATACTACTCAACCGGCGACAGCTTCGTACATCACCGTGCCATCCATCTCAAGGTGCGCCGGCAAATTCCTACCACATTTCTGCCACAAGTCACACCCACCGCCAGCTACTCGCGCTTGTGGAGTTTTCTGTGTCGACATCTACTGTGAATTTCTGCCACAGTGTTCTCTTCAATCAAGGTGTTGTGTTCGGGCACGGTCGCACTTGCGTTTCGTGGGCATAACTTTAAAATTTGGTCGCACTTGTGTTTCGTGGGCATAACTTTAAAATTTGGGCTGATAAGGGTGTATTTAGTTGAAACTTTTAATACTTTCTGAAATTTTAAAAGTTCAGGGTAATTTAATTTAGACTTTTGAAGATTCTCTAAAATTATTGGTATAATTAATTGAGACTTTTATAAATTAATTTAGACTTTGAAGATTCTCTAAAATTATTGGTGTAATCAATTAAGACTTTTATAAACTTCTAAAAAGTATTTAAGAATTATGGTGTATTCAATTAAAAGTTTTTAAAAGTTTTTATAAGTTTAGAGTATTCAAATTTTTATGACTTTAATAAACTTTTTTAAAAGTTTCTTTAGTACAACTTTTAACCAGAAAATATTAAAATAAAAATTTAAAATTTTGTCTCTCATTAATCACAAGATTCGGAAGGCTTTCACATAAAATAAAAAGAAATTAATATTTTTTTTCAATGTTTCTCTTTCCTTTACTCTTATACGAATATTAGAGTTATGATTAAAATTTATTTTTTTCTATTGTTATAGTTTCTATTTTTCCTTTTTCTCTTTTATTGTTTATTTATATTGTTTATGAAAGAATTAAATTGTATTCTTATAACATTTTTTTATTTTTTCTGAAAAAAATTTATTTTTAATTAAATTATAAAATTTTATATAAACTAATTTATAATTAAATTTAAATATATATTAGTTATTTATTTTTTAAAGGTATATTTTATTAATAATGATGAATATTAGATTTATTTTTTATATATAGTTATTACTATTTATTTAATTGAGGTCTTAAATTTTTATTCTTTTTAAAACATTTTTTTTATTATATATGGGGAATGATGAGAAACATCACCTCGTATATAATAATTTCATATTATTATACTAGATCCACATAAATTATATCTCAAATGAAAGTTTTCAAAAAAAATTTAAATTTTACAAAAGTCTCTATAAGTTTTAAAATGAAAGTTTGTAAAAGTTTACAAAAAAAACTTCTACTAATGCCAACAAATCTCTAAAAAAATTCATGAAATTCACATAAATCATCACTTAAAAAAAGTCCATCAAATTTTTTAAAATTCTCAATTGAATATACTCTGTAAGTCATTGCAGACAATCCATTTTTTTCATTTATATGAGTCTTACAGATCTAAATTTATTAACTTAAATTTAACAATAAAACAACAAATAAAAATAAAATATTAAAAATATTTATGTTGCAATCAAATAATAATACGAAATGAGCAAAAACCGAGAAATGAACATAGATGACCAACAACTCTATAGCAAAATAGAGTAAAAAAAAAAATTCAAATACCACATGTTTACATTTTGATGTCATTCTTTACATAATCACATTTCCCCATTTCTCAAAAGCCAAAACCCACACAAGTTTATAAGTGGGTGTTTGGCGAGAATTAAAATTTTAATTTTTAGTAGATTGTAATATAAATTTTTGAAATGTGTGGTTAAAAAGTTGTGGAACTCATGAAAGATGTGGTTAATATTGATTGTTTGACTTTAACTTCTATTAAAATCTGATTTTAATATGAAACAAACAAGGCCTAAATAAGAGGCCTCTGAGCTTACTAGATACCGCCGTTTGGAAAACCTAGAAGTAAAATTGTAAAAATAGATCAGAAAATCAATGCTAGATATACAAACTCGGAATATAAATTCATGTGGAATTTATGCCCGTGCGATTGGTTTCATAAATTAAGAGAAAGAAAGAAAAATTGCAATACTCAATGTAAAGTGTAGACAAAATACTTGCACCAGAAAACTAGAGGTTGAGACTGTTGAGTGTAGGTTGCAGACGGAGTGCAGACAGCAGGTCGTGTGTAAACAAAATCCTTATACAATAATCATGAGCTTCACGACGACATCGACATGGCCTCACCGAGTCACGATTTTCTTTCTCTCTTTATTTGTATTTTGCTAGAGATAAGTGAACGATCTGATGAAGGCTTAGATTAAAACAAAAAAAAAGAAAAAAAATCCTTTATAGCAGTTGGTTTTTTTTTCAGTTTTCCTTTCTTTGTTCTTAGTTATAACAAAAAAATGAATACTTTTACACGTTCAGGACCCCGTATTCATTGTCAACCATTCAAGAGAGTTCAATTGCAACAGTCGTATTCTTCTGTGCTCCTCTGCGTATTTTTCCACCATTCCTCAACGACCACTGTCGTATACTTTGCTCTATGCCGCTTCTCCGAATCGAAGTCCACACTACAAATCTCCATCCAGGTCAATCTCTTGTTATAGTTTCACTGTGTCAGACTGCCACCATCTCCATTAGACGCCTCAATCCAGCAGCTCTTGTGTCCTTAGTAAGAATTTATTTTTGCTTTTGATACAAAACTTCTATATAAGTGCGTTTTACTCTACTTAAGTTGATTTCTTTTCGCTCGGGTTTAAAAAAATTTAAAAATTAAAACAAAATATAAATAAGTAAGTATTCGAACACTACTTTTAACATTCGTCGTTTACATCATCTCATAACACATCTCTACACTACTTATAACACAATGAATCTTAAAGACCTTAACCAATCTCATGATGCCCTATCACAACAAGTCTACTCTTTCATCTGATATGTCATTAGTGAAATTAGATCTTGCTAGCTTAAAGGTCTTATCTAGGACCTTACTAAACAAACTAGGCAGTCTTCTCGACAACCAGGTAAACATCCAATGGACGAATTGTCTTATTCCTCCACAATCGGTCAAAATGTCCACGAGTCACTCCTTCACACTCCTGACGTCATACTACCTACTCCACGCAATCTTGGTCGTAGACAACATCCTCCTTATCCGGACCTTCGTGACCCAATTGACTTTCATACGCCCCGTCCGAATGCCCCCACCTCCGTGTTATAACGAGTTGACATTCATACGCCTCGTCTGAATACCCTACCTCCGTGTTATTACCAGGATATGGACATCATTGATGANCATGATGCCCTATCACAACAAGTCTACTCTTTCATCTGATATGTCATTAGTGAAATTAGATCTTGCTAGCTTAAAGGTCTTATCTAGGACCTTACTAAACAAACTAGGCAGTCTTCTCGACAACCAGGTAAACATCCAATGGGCGAATTGTCTTATTCCTCCACAATCGGTCAAAATGTCCACGAGTCACTCCTTCACACTCCTGACGTCATACTACCTACTCCACGCAATCTTGGTCGTAGACAACATCCTCCTTATCCGGACCTTCGTGACCCAATTGACTTTCATACGCCCCGTCCGAATGCCCCCACCTCCGTGTTATAACGAGTTGACATTCATACGCCTCGTCTGAATACCCTACCTCCGTGTTATTACCAGGATATGGACATCATTGATGATGTCACTACGAAAGTTAAGGTATACACTCTTGAGTTGGATGGTCGCCTTGACCCTGAGGCTTTTCTTGACTGGCTCGATGCCATCAAAGAATACTTTGATTGGTACCAGATGCCTGACTACTAGCATCTTCGTTTTGCCAAAATGAAACTTTTCAAATTTGCCAACAGTGACACGATCCCTAGACCGTTTAGGTCAATCTATTACGTTGTGGAGCAAAATGAAATTAAAACTCAATGAGAAATACGTTCCATCTTATCATCGTTCTCAACTTATCGAACGTCTTCTTAATCATAGGCAAAATTCCTCGACTGTGTCGAACTACAGAACTCGTTTTGATGAGTTACTATACCGCTCCAACCTTGTTAAACTTGAGGATGACACTATCACTAGGTTTCTTAACGGTCTGAGACCTAACCTTAAAATATCAAGTTCTTGTACTCAATCCTGACTCGTTCGAAAATGCTTTTCACAAGGCACTCGTGCACGAACGATATTCGGAACTCAATGCAACGAGCCTAGTGAATTACAATAGCTTATTTTAGGTCAGCATCCACTTAAACGATACTTGGTAGGTTCTTATAATATTTGTCTTATTTGTTTTTATTATTTGTAGATGACTTCCTTACACCGATACAAAATTTCGAAAGAAGAGCACGTTCCTACCGAGATGTTACAGGTTAGCAATACCAAATACATAACAATTATTCTCAACAATTTTGATACACAACAAAAGAGTATGTTCGAGGAAAAGTCGACTATGTAGCTATCGAAATTGGGGGACACAAGGTCAATGATGAGTATAGTGGATTTGGTTATGTTGACGGTATTTGAGATATGTCGTATGTGATGATTTGACATTGCCCAACACTACGACTGACAAAAATCATGTCGAGGCAATTGAAGTAGATGCTGGCAATGTCAATGACTTGTCCAGAAAGTCCGGAGATGTGGTTGCCACCATCGTAAATCCTCCTAATGTTAAAGCTCTACCGCCATGCATACCTTGATCTCTCCTAACGTCTGTGCTAGTATGCGAACTCTTTTCGCACAGTCTGGTCGTAAAAAAGGTAAGAGAGATGTGTAGCTAGTTTACAATATTGTTGGGGTATAGCTTTGTGTGTTTGGAAATTACATTTGCAATCATTTTGTGTACCTTCATTGGGAAGATTTTTGGTTAATGGTATAGTTCTGAGTGTCGATGTAGAATTGAAATGAAGACAACAGAATTTTATTTCAGTACTAGCATGTTGTTTGGGTCTTATATTGTGTACACATTTACGAAATGTCGTTCCTCATAATTGAAATATCAATTATCAAGAATAACAGGTATGGTAATGAGATAAGACTCTATCCATCATTGAGAGCATGTAGATTTCTTCATACATCGTCATTTTTTAATCACTTCAAATAAGAAACTCATTGTCATTGTCATGATTTATGTTGACGAAGGGGTGATGTTAATGCAGTTTGACAATTTACAAACTCCTCAATATGATTTCGAATTGTCATTGTTTAAAATTCAATATGTGTCTATATAATGATGTTGAAATTATAGTACTAATTTTTTATTTTTTTTATTGTTCTTTCAATAACTACTAAGTGTTGAAATGAATTAAAAAAATAACATAGAAATGCAAAAGTATATTTTTCTTAAATGACAAACTTGATGTTAACATAAATATAGGAAACAGTCAAGTGTCTGGGTTAGTCAACGATCCAAGGTTCCTACACAGTTAATTGTTGTGGGAGTAACCACTTTCATTAGTCCTCCATGTTGACGAATATACCACCATGATAGATAACGAAATCTCTTAATATCTCACATATCAGCATGTCATCAATGCAAATAAGATTAACTAACATGAATACCTAAAACAAACATACTACCTGTAAACAATATGGTCAATAGTAAACACAAGATGTTCCGTAGCTTCGCTAAGTTTGTAACATAATTCTCGACATTGGAGACAATATCCAGAATTACATTTGAATATCTTTCGAATTAAAATCACCGCAAGTGTACGGTTCGTTAACAAGTAAAAATGTGAATTTTGAGTTCAAATATCATCCCAAAGAGATTGATTTAGTTCAATTTTAATCATCGCAACCTTAACCAAAACACGAATAATACAGTGTGCTTGTTTGTGACAAAATTATGACTAAAATAATCCGAAAATTAACTAAACTAAATGTAAATTATTCTAATTGCAAATTGTTTGTTTAATAAATGACAAATGTATTAGGATCCCGAATTTTCATGTAATAATCATTTTTAACCATAACTCTACACTTTGATAACACGGTTGAATTTTGATGAATTAATATTCCTATTTTATTTAACTACCTTTCTTGAGTAATGTTAAACCTACTCTCATATATGACTCGAATATATTTCTATAACGGATGCGAACATATAAAAGTGCATGAATTTTTGTGAACACATAAAAATTCACGTAGAGTATAGCGGTGTATTTCCATCTACTATCGGACCCTTTACAATTTACACTATGTTGAACCAATTTTCCTTTTTTCGAATGCATAAAATAAGCTACCGGATTCATACAATTATCGTGTACAATAATCGTAGAGAAAAGATAATCATGTAAATCATTCAAAATCTAAAATGTGTTTTCAATGTCAAATATGCAAAACTAACAATTAAAAACTCATATTATAGGGTTCATCATTCTCCTAGTATAAACAAATCTAGCCTAACATGTTATGAAGAAAAAACAAAAGATATAACAGTTGTTCATCACTCACAAACTCTTGAATTTAATCTTGAAGTTCTTGAAATTGGATCTTGATGTGTTCCTTGTCTCCTTTTGCAATTAATTTTCCACACTATAATTATGTTTTGAGAGTTGGTATTTATAATCCCTTTAAAGAGTCCCAAAAGATCTCCAAAAATCGTGGATATTATGGTCTAAATGGAAGTTTCTTTATTGGAATTGAATTTTTTAGCTGAAATGGCCTCGGCAGGTGTCCAATAATAAAAAGGGGTAGCTGACCGGGCATATTAATTAGCCCCTGTAATTGAGGTTAAGGGTCGGACGACCACTCGACCTATATAATTGGACGAATGCCTAGTTATAAAAATTTCTCAAATTTTCCTTTTGAGCATTTTCTTTATCTTTTCTTCCATCTTGGTCCTCCACATTAAATTACATCGATTTTAGTATTTCAACTTTTACTGAAATGCATATTAGTCCCCAAACTTCCATCCATTGACCAATTGATATTTCTTTCTTTTCCAATTGCTTAGAAACGAAATCCAAAACTAACATAAGATAAATTAACAGAGTTAAGTAAAATCCAATACAAAAATGACACGAAGACTTAGTAATATGGCCCGAATAAATATACAAAAATGCATTATTACATGCAGTTGTTGAGATTGATTAATTTAGTAAAGAAAAACGTAGCGATGGTGTGTTCACTACCATAAAATTATGATTTTGCAATAAGATATTTCGCGACATACAAACATTTATCGCAATTAGTGATTTATTATGACACATTTTTTAAGTTTGTCGCAAAGATTGTTATGAAAAATAAGCACCATAAAATATAAGGTGGCATAAAAAGTTGTAGTGAAATGTGAGAATGCGTGAAATATAATAAAAACTGTCATAAAAAACATGAGGGAAGCAAGGTGCAAAAATGTTTTTTGGTGGGAAACTTATGGCAAAAAGCTTTTATTTCTTGTAACAAAGTGTTGTGATACAATAGGGTCTACCTTTTGCGATAAGGAATATTTGTTGTTACAAATTCTATAGATGAAGAAAAAAATGAAAAACCATTATTTGCAATTGACAAAAATTGTTGTCGTAAGTCTTTCACAACGTATACCGATATGTTGTGGGGTCTAATATTGTCTTAAGAGTAAAAGGATACGACAACGTACAATACTTGTTGCAAAATGCCTCAAATGCACATTGTTGTTAAGTTTTTGCAATGTTCTTCGTCAATTGCTTTTATTATATTTTGCAACGTTCTTTGCATGTTGTCTTGACGCTTGTTTGCAATGGTCAGTAACTATTGTGATTGGATTTTTCACAAACATTGTGATACATGTATACGGTTCATTTGTCATGGTTATTAGGGAAGTACTTGTCGTTTTTTAAGGTGGGCTAGTGAGTTTCACTACTCACGAGCAATAGAGTGATTAGAAAAAAAATTAGATCCAGAACTATGGACTGTATCTTCTCTGGAGTCATACATTCCTTTGGTTTTACATACATCTCAACCTTTCAAGCAGGTCCAACATTGGACACTACTGTTGTAACTAGAATAATTAGAATAGCAAGTAAATATTGTAAACATGCTAGAATAGTATAACTGTGGAGTAGACGGGCAAATAGATGTTTTTTTGGCATGACAAGGTTATTAAATTGCGGAAAAGATATTGGAGCTGAGAAGTAGAAGTTTTTTTTTTGTAAGTTTTAACTTATTTTAGAAGAGATGGTACAAAATGTGGATCAAGATAGGCCTGTCCTTGGAGAACGAAGGAATGCGACAGATCCGTGCAATCTCTTACACTTCTTCTCCTTTCATTTTCTGACTAATTAGAATATGTTCCTTGTAGGATAAGGATTGAGATATTTCATTCGAATCTTGATATTGGGCTTACTGGCATGGTAATTGATTAAAGTAGAAAATGGTGTGAAGACTTCACTCCAAGTGTTTGTAGAACAAACCCTACAAAATCTTGGAAATACAAACTTGGTTGCAAGGTCTCAACGAAGTTAATTGCCATATCAATTCAATGATGTATTAGGGAAAGCAAATGCACCTTTAGGATACAATAGAACCCCTTCTTGTTATCTGCTGAAGAATGAAACTTTATATCTGAGGCTTATACTCTGCCTTTGCAAAATGACAGGTAAATAAAATGTAAGATATGAAAGGAATGTAGAAGTCTATGAAGTAAAGAGAGAATATAGATCAGTAATGAAGTCAAACCCAACATAATGAACTGAATAATTTCATGATCCTTATGTTTGTATTTAAAAAGAATCCATTTGCTTGCTGGCCTAAGATTTGAGGTAGTTTTATTTCTCTTCATCTTTTACAAATCATTTTTGTTACGATTTGAAAAACTAGGACCCATGCATTGGCCCGATTAGCCTAGGTGGCAAATGGGTTAAGGGGCCCACGCTTCGTACGCTGGTGTGGGATGACCCAGCCATACGCAGGCGAGTCATTTCAAGTGTGAACGACCTGCTTTCCTTTACACAAAAAACTTGGACCTACTTCGTTACACGCAGACCCGATGGCAAAAGCCGGCCCAAGACTAGGTGATGACGAGATCTTGAGCAGATCTCACTCCATGTAAGTTGACAAGACATTGAATAAATAATCTTGCAACTTAGAGTACATTGGTTAAGTTATTTTCTATGAGAATGGTAGTAACTAAATTCTATATACAAAAGGTCGGTGAGATTTTGAGCCTTTAGGCTTATATATTCATAACAGTCACATTATTTCTTTCATGTGTGATATTCTTCCATGATTTTTGTCTCTAGAACTTGCCTTGATTCTCTTCAAAATCACATTGACACATGCATGCACGAACATGACTAAGGCCATCTTTATTACATAAATTAGCTACATTAACCAAATAGTCTATCATATAATTGAATTTTCCTTTGATGGCCCTCTATGAGCCTTATTGTCTTTTCTTTGTGTAAACCCACGTTACAAGCTTTAAATAAGAAAAAACTTCTTTACCTAAGTATTAGAGCTAGTGGAGTATTATTCATCATCATGATATGTGTGGGTATACAAGAAAATAAGTGCGGCGGTGTCAAAAAATTTGGTAGTGCTGTGATTTGTGGAAGGGAACATGCTTTATTTTCAATTCATAAGTTCCATTACGTTATAACATTTGAAGTTTATACTTCAAAAAAGTCGAAAAAAAGAAAACATGAATGATAGAAGAAAAAGAAAAGAGAAAGAAAATAAGTGATGGAGGAGAGTGATGTCAATGTTACAAAATTTCTATGTTCATAATTTCTCCTACAGTTCAAGAAAGGGTTCGGTTTATATTAGATAGATGCAAAAGAAAGGAACACCCACATCTTATAAAAATATTTGAGCATTGGTTTCACATCTTATGAAAATATTTGAGCTAAGTTTATTCATATTTACTCTACTAATTCGATGACTTTTGAGTTACATATTCAAATATTTCTCACATTGGCCTTAAGCCATATTACAACCCTTAAAAATATCTTATGATTTGTGTTAACTTTTATCTTGAAAAGTTAGTTAAAAATACTATCCAAAAGTTAATGCCCTTCAAAACTTTTGAATCGGATCAAACGGGCCAAAACATAAAAAAATCGAAACTGTCAGTAGATGCGGTCGATCGGAGGCAATCGACCGATTAAAATAGACGGTCGACGGGAAGTTTCCAACGGTTCAAAATTTGACATTTCCAACCTCTAATTTTTACTGTACATACGGCTATATTAGTCATCCGAACAAGATATAATCAATTGGAAGAGTCGTCCAAACTCACGAAATTGTTTGGCATTTTGAACTCTATAAATATCCTCACTTTTCCATTCTTCAAGAGACTTTATAGAGCATCAAAGTGATATATATTTTGAGAGATTTCTTTAAGCCTACATTTGCATTCGTTTCATTTTTTTCTTCATATAAATTAAAATTTTGATTGATTCAAACTCTTTAATCATCATCTTCATTAAAGTTTTTCATCTCTCTTGTTTGTACTTAACTTATTTCTATTACTCATAAAAGAGATATATTTTTTGAAGAAGATTTTTGAACTTATATTATATATATTTCTTTTACTTCTTTATATTGCAAACATTGATGGATTGAAACAAATTTGTAATTCATCATAGTTATTAAAGTTTCTCATTTTTCTCTTAATACTTAATTTAATACATTCATTTATTAAAAGAGAGATACATTTTGAATTTTTTTTTTTAACTTACATAATATTTATTGTTATTTATTGCACTTATTGTTATTGCATTCATTTAACACTTGAGCTATCATTTGTTGTTATTCATTGAAGTGTTAGTCTCTCTTAATATATAATTCATTTGTATAACTGATTATGAAATAGTTTTCATTGTAAAATTATTTATTCTAAACTTGTTGGTCGTATTGAGGTTCCATAAAAGTTTAATAGTATAAGGATCAGTGCTTCTTTTTGTAAGTTACCGTATAGGTGATATTAAGGTTCCGTAAATCTCAAAAGTTTGTGTCATATTGAGGTTTCGTAAAACTCAATATTGTATAAAGATTGATACTCTTTGTTTACAAGTCACCGAAAGCTTTGAAAATGGTTGGATTGCACCATAAATCAATCAATATAGTGAAAATGTCTAGCTCATGCTGGGAAGCTTGGTAAATGAGGACGTAGATCATTGCTTTGGATCGAACCTCCACAATTATATTGTTGCATCCTCTCTTCATTTTTATTTATCGTTTTCCAATTTGTGCTTGTTAGTTGGATTAATCTGTTTAGTCTTTATTTACTTGATTTTAGATCAGTTTTCTGAAAAAGTTTTAAAAAATCAATTCAACCCCTCTTAATTATTTATTCTTGGGCTATCAACTCGAAATCCCCCAAAAGGGAAAATCGAGGCAAAATTGGAACAAAAAACTGACCAATAACTTTAGAAAATAGATTGTTTTTTTGAAATCAACAATATGCATAAAATTACAAGGATATTCAATGTTCAGCCGTGAGACAACAATTCACAAAAATTGGGTACCATTTTGATAGTTTTGGAAGTGTTTCCTCACAAATCTTTCACTCTGAGTGATCAATATTGCGAAGGAAATTCTATCACTAAATACTTCCAAAAAATTACCCAAAAAAAAA
>CAIGRL010218682.1:0-10787 GCA_903798325.1 Fraxinus xanthoxyloides
CCGGGCCAAAAGCTCGGGCCGAGCTTCATATTTTTTTGCCGGGCCCGGCTCGGCTCGGCTCGAGCCAAAAAAAGCTCGGTCCAAAAAAGTTCGGGCTCGGCTCGAGCTTTTTTTTTCCGGCTCGGGCTCGGCTCGTTGACATGGCTAATAAATTTTGACCGTGTTTTTCAATTTAATTACTTTAATACTGTAATGTGGTAAATATAAAATTACTATTTTGCCCACTTTGAAAATGTTAAGAATGTTATCAAACTTAATTTTCTTGTCAACGAATGAAAAAATCATCCATTTGTCCTTTGGGCCGCACGAGTGAAAAGTTGGGGATTATTGTTGTAGCAAATGAAAGATTAAGGTAAAAATTGCAAAAGCTTTAAAAAGTTTGAGATCGTGGTTACAATTTTTCTTAAAATTTATTAGTGCTTCCAATCTAATAAATCATTGATCAAAGATTCCATTAAAGATCAACGGTCAATAACAAAGCATCCTCACTATACGCCCTGCTACGGATGAACACGCAATCATTCCTCACCATGCACACATAAACATTTATATTGATAAGCCTCTTCTTTGTTTGTTCATTCATTGAACCCACTGATAAAATTCTATAACACTATGCTTTTGATTGATTACAGACTGTCTATTCCCTGTTCTTGAGTAAAAAACTCCTTTTAGCTTTAATTATTCGCCATTGGAGATTGTATAAATGGCAACTGCAGAAGCAGTACGGGAGGAAGTTGTTACTGCGAAACCTGAAGCTACGGCGGAGCCACTACTTGCGTCGGCGGCGATGGAGAAGACAAGCAATGTGTCGGAGGATAAATCTGTTATTCCGATGCCTCACGAGAAAGTCGATGATTCCAAAGCTCTTGCCATCTCCGAAAGTAATTATTTCTCTCCTCGTTTTCATTTTGAAACCAAAACATTTAGAATTTACGCTTTTCTGCCGAGATATTAATACTACCCGTGGAAAAAATCCCAAAACAATGGAGATTATAGCACATCAGAAAAAATCTTTATGGACTTAATTTTGATGGACATTCAGATTAGCATCTGTTTGCAGATTGTACAGAAATCCTTATCTAATCATATCCCGGTTTGATAGAGATTTTTTCAGGATAGATTTGTGAGAAGTGATTTTTTATTTTATTTTATTTCTTTAAAATTAATTAAAAAGTAAGAAAAATTTATGATCCATGTACAAAATTATTTTTATTAGGAGAAATTATGGCTAATAATTATAGTTTTAGAAAAATGGACAGACAGATACCGAATGTGCTATTTGCCTACTGTCATCTTTCCAATTAATCTTATTTATTATCTGTTTGAGCATATTTTTGGTAGAAATAAATTTTGTAATAGTAAATAATTACGTTTAAAATTATTTTATTAGGAGGACGCATGATTAAAAATAATTTTTTAAATTTTTAAAGGATTAGACGGCTTAATCAGTACCAAACTTGCTATCGTCATCTTGTCAATTATAGGTAGGGTCCACTCCAACTGTATTTGACTTTTTATTCAGCTAAAGTTGAGCTTGTCAGCTAGCATTTATTTGGAATTATCGATTTTTGTTTTTGTTGTTTCTTTGGGGGAAATTTGTTGTATTGATTTTTCTTTTATATAATATCTTTCATAATTATAGAGTGCAGATTTATTCATTAAAAAAAAAAACATAGGTTTTACGTAGGATTTGAGTCAGATTTAAGAGTAACAAATATTGATTGTCTGTCTCGATTATGTTGTCGTTAGTAAATACCACTATATTTGGTCGGATCATCCAAACCATTCTTGATCGGGACCCATCCTCCGACAGCTTTGGAAGCTTTTATAATGTTCGTCCCATTGTACAAGTTCTTTCCTCAAGTTAATAATATAACTGCATCAATTATGGCACAAATGTCGAATTGTAACAAGAAAGTAGTTCAAATGATCTTTATAAACTTCACTATCTTTCTTGGTCTTTCTCAACATGGTGTATGGTACAAAATACCTTTAAATGCAAGATGAGCAATCTGAGAATCTGGGAATGAATGTGGATCCCTATCAATATAAAAACAAAGATTATTTGCATAAATGATTGCAGAAAAAAAACATGTTTACTGGTGGTAAAACTTGACTTGTTTGGCTGTTTGAACACAGATGCTCCAGAACCTTTATCAAAGAAAAGCTCAAAAGGATCCCTCGACAGAGGTATTATTCGCAATTTGTCTCATTTCATCGACTACAATTTATTTATCTGTGAAAGGATTGAGAATTTGGGTAGCCTGCATAGATTCAAAAGTTATTTCTCTGCCTATGTCAACATGAATTGGTTGTATCAGAAGATTATAAAGGGAACATGGTAGAACTTCATTAAAAATATGGGCCTGGCAAGGTAATAGATTTTTGATCACCAAGTATGATGATGATCCTATGAAATGCAAGTGAATGATTTGATTGCTATGAAATTATTTTGCAAAATAAATAGATGTTTATATCAGTGTAAGGTGAATAACTGTCTATATTTCCAGATATTGCTCTCGCTAAGCTTGAAGGTGATAAGAGATTGTCGTTTATCAAGGCGTGGGAGGAAAGTGAGAAAAGCAAAGTGGAGAATAAGTAAGTCTTATCTGCCTCTAGGATTTGCATATTCAAGGTACCTGGAAAAAAAAATCACTCCTTAAAAATGCTGCTTATCAATTCGGATGCTTTAATGTACACACATCCTATCACATATCGTCTTTACTTAATCCATTTTGGTTTTGTTTGAGGTTTCTTTTATCGAATTCGACAACTAGAAGAAGAACTTATCCACTGTTTACCTCCTCAGCTCATATCCTTTAAATTTGAGCCCTAAAGAATCCTAGAAGAAAGTACTTAAGAAGTCTATACTGTGAGATAGGATAGGGATATTTCCTTGCCAAAGTGTCCAAAATTGCTGAAGCTCCTTTGTCTACCATTATTCAATGAAAATAAGTTTTGGTCCTTTGCTATAATGAATTTTTAGAGAATGTGTTGTTAAAAAGTTGAAAAAGAAATTGGGTTATGTGTAAAATATTTTATTGTGAAAAT
The DNA here is from genome assembly GCA_903798325.1 of Fraxinus xanthoxyloides. Lineage (NCBI taxonomy): Eukaryota > Viridiplantae > Streptophyta > Magnoliopsida > Lamiales > Oleaceae > Fraxinus > Fraxinus xanthoxyloides. Next base: position 3,052 of record CAIGRL010218682.1, read on the forward strand.
GTGTGGTTAAAAATGATCAGTTCGAGAAAAAAAATTGAAATAATTGTAGACGAACATGGAGTAAATTGGAAATCCTGCGTTATCCCCCAATTTCAAAGTTAGCCGAAAAGGGCTTCAATTTTGGGTTAAAAGTTCTCGTCTTTGGGAAGGTATAAAATGGAGTATCACCTATTGCATTGTGCATCGGATTGAAATGAAAGGAATAATTTTTTTGTGTGTTCTATAGTTTCTGTTGTTTGAGAGCAAGACTTCTTTGAATGGAACGAAAAAATGATTTTAACGGAAACATTAGTAAATGTTACGGCATTATAATTGATTTATTTGTTTCAACCTCGCCGTAATTAACTGTTAGACACTGGTTGTTTTGTTTGTATGATGGAACAGGGCACAAAAGAAGCTCTCTGAGGTTTCATCATGGGAAAACAGCAAAAAAGCAGCTCTTGAAGCCCAACTAAAGCAATTTGAGGTAATTGAAATGCACATAGATCTTCGGATAAAAAATTTACATTGGTTATTAGCGACGTAATTTGCAATGAAAATGTGCTCATTTGTATGACCTTCGATCTTTAGTCATGGTAATTGGTACAAAATAACATTATGAAGTTGTTTTCATTGTAACTTTAATGTGCAATTAGCATGCTAGACTAGACAACACTAAACAAGATAAAGTAAAAGAAGTTAAAATCTTCTCGTGTGCATTAGAGTTCATAGTGTGTGTACCAAACTGCGTGATGGTTTTACATGTACATGAAATGGCAGGAACAATTGGAGAAGAAGAAAGCAGATTATGCAGAAAAAATGGGAAACAAAGTAGCTCTCGTTCACAAGCAAGCAGAAGAAAAGAAAGCTATGGTTGAAGCACAACGAGGCGAAGAAATTCTCAAAGCAGAGGAGATGTCTGCAAAATTTCGTGCAACTGGGCATGCTCCTACAAAGGTTTGTGGGTGCATTGGAGGTTAAGCTTCTCTCATTTGGTAATTGAATATCTGGGATATCAGCATGTCTTCCATGTAAAGTGTGTTTCTCTGTTCTTTTCGTGTGTTTTACATATTCAAGATATGACTCGAATTTGGCTTGTGAGAAAACAAGTTCATTTGTTTATTACTTATGTTGAACAGTTCTCGTTGCTAAAAAATTAAGCTACTAAAGATACGAGATTTCTATTTATTTGTTTATATATTCAAGAAAAGAAAGTATTGCTCGTCCCAATGTAGCACCATAGAGAGTGCTTGCTCAACTAGAGTGACAAGCGTTGGCCATGTCGTGCGGCCCCTATTTACTGGCAATCGTGCTCCTCGTCCAGGCCAGTTCGAATAGAGTCAAAAACAAGCTGACCTGGAAAATGCCTACTTAAAAAAAACACACAAAACTGAAAAATCAGAATCTAAACGCTCGTTCTTACCCTCTCTCCACGGGAACAAATCCTCATGTACAGAGGATTTGTTCACAGGGGCCAGGCCCCTGACAAGGGACCGGGCCCCATACGTAATTAAAAAAAAATTGTACGGACCCGATCATATGTGTTGTCTGTACAACATCTGTAAAAAAAAAATTCAAACCCAAGAAATCCATCCCCAAATTTGAAACCCTAAGCACAGCTCACAATCTCAAAATCAGCAAGTTGAAGCCCCAAATTTCTATCCCTAATCACAACTCACCATATCCGGCCACACTTGGAGTCGGAATAACGCCGTGCCACACTATCATCAAAGGTTTCGCCATCGCTCGACGTACCATCTCCGACCGCTGTTATCAACAAAGTTTCGCCGCACCTCGCCTTGCCTCCGTGAAAGGTGTCGCCGTCGGAAGCTTTTCCCAAGAAATTACCACCATCTCCTCACCCATCCGCGTGGTCTCTGTACCGGTTTCCAACGAACTCACCACAAATACATATACATCAATCATTGTTCAGCTCTGCTCAGGTAGTATGTTGTCTATTTCATCATAAAGTGATTTTCCAGCGTGATGGCGTGCGATGAAATGGGGCAACATGCTATTTGATTTGCTTGGAATTGTACTGTACTTAACAAATTTCGTTTACTTGTATTCTTAAATTCTGAAATATAGTTGTGAATAACTTATCTAGGTTAGGTATTTGCAATAGTTCTCAGTTTTGCGAGATTTGTTCAATTGGTATGAAACTGACTTCACCTTTGTTGTTGGTGGTTGATGCCCATCTTAGAATGCCAGGAAGGAACTTTGAAATTTGTCTAGTTGTAGAGCTAAAGATCCTTCTTAGCCGATTGCAAAAGGAAACGCCCTTGCACACTATGTAAGCATGGATTTGAGAAATGTTTTGTGGTGGAAAAAGAGAATAAAAACAAAGGGAAATTATTCCTTTGTTGCAGTAACAACTGTGGAAAATTATTCATTTGCTGCAGTAACAATTATCATATCAAAACATCGGTCCGAAGTAGATATCACGTCGCAATACACCTTTCCTGTTAACTCTTCTTGAAATTCACGAAATTTTGAAATCGTATAAACCGATTGAAACTATAACTCCATTTCAAATTGTGTTGCACATGGTACCATTTGCGAAAATGACTTGAAATCAGCCGAAACTCCTTCTCAACCTTACTTCTCAGGGCACGTTCGTACTGTTCAACAAATTGCTTCAATGAGGTTTTCGAGTGCACGTACCTATCAAAGAACGTATTCATATTCTCACTTCTCTGTATAGTTGACATTCTTGTCCAGAAAGTAGTTTTCAAAAAGCAAGGAACCCAACGTCTCTTACTCTCATACAATCTCGATCCCCAATCATTGTCATGCAACCTGTACGTATGAATCATCGTTATCCAACCATCTTCAAATTTTTCACTGGATTGCGAATCATATATCAATCCATGTATAGCTCCAAATATCGAACCATTGTCCTCATGGTAGCCAAACTTCTCTGGCANAAATTGCTTCAATGAGGTTTTCGAGTGCACGTACCTATCAAAGAACGTATTCATATTCTCACTTCTCTGTATAGTTGACATTCTTGTCCAGAAAGTAGTTTTCAAAAAGCAAGGAACCCAACGTCTCTTACTCTCATACAATCTCGATCCCCAATCATTGTCATGCAACCTGTACGTATGAATCATCGTTATCCAACCATCTTCAAATTTTTCACTGGATTGCGAATCATATATCAATCCATGTATAGCTCCAAATATCGAACCATTGTCCTCATGGTAGCCAAACTTCTCTGGCAACTTTTTCAAAATGTGCCGCAAATAACATCTATGCTTTATATTTGAAAAAATAATCTGAATGGCATTTTGTATTGCCCTATCTTGATCAGTGATAATATCATTTTGGAGCTTGACCGTGTATACATTGAAGCCATGTCTTGAACAACCATACAAAAGTATCCATGTCTTCGTTCAACACCAAACCACAACCAAGTAATGTCGATTGTCCGTGATGATTTGTGCCAACAAAAAGGGACGAATGGCATGTGTACTTATTAGTGAGGTAAATGTTATCAAATGAAACAACATCGCCAAACTTCTTGTACACCTATCTACACCGATTATCTGACCAAAATACATTTCATAGACGAGACTCGTCGTCCAAATCAATATTAAAGTAAAATCTTGAGCATTGTGCTTGCATTTTTGAAAACTAGGATTGAATTGTTGCCTCATCTCTCTCCAAGTCGTAGTTGCCTCGCTCGTTCTATATAGTTCTGACAATCCTTTTCAATATAAGTCATATTCTCATATTCACCCGCCTCTACAACTGCAGAGTTGTAACCTTTATGCAACGCAAATCCTACCAAATCATTTGCCTAAAGCTTCCGTTTCATAGATACACTCAATTTTTTGTTGTATCGATATAACCTAGATTTAGAAGGACTTGTTTCATGATTGTGATTGAGGTTTACCGTGTTAATTCTCCAGTTTCTAAAACTATCAGAAGGTGCAGATGTCCTGGCTTTACAACTCATCTTAATTGTTGGTTGCGGCTTTAAAGAACCGCTACTATTACCGATTCTTCCACCTTCATAGCCACATGTCAACGTCACATATCTCAAAACTCCATCATCGCCCTTTCTTGAATTCCTTTTCTTAACTGGAAAACTCACTGTGTAAGCATATTTCATATAAAAATCATATATATCTTTTTCATTTTTGAACAACATTCCTACCTCGAGCACAATTACACCAACTCCCCTAGATGTTTCACCTCCCACTAACGGACTCTGTAACATTCTCACTCTCAGATTGCACTAAAACATCGTCACGCTTGTCCTGCACATCGTCCATACTTTATTTTGGTACGACAAAAAGTAATGGTCATGTTCAGTCAACATATAAACTAATTATAATTTCATTCAGTATAGTGAACAACAAATAAATATGTAATGAATTTGCAACTCAACCTTAAATCATGATTGGAGTTTGTTCCCTCATTTTAAAATTTCATATCATGGACAACTTTTTCCTTCAATACCATGATTTATCCAATATACTTCTATTGAAATAAACAGCTGGATACTCCATATATTTCAATTGAAGAGAGCCATGAACAATAAAAGAAGACTAAAATTTTCTGCAGTAGATGATTTAATATATCCCTAAACAGACGAACACATACAGTTATTGTTGAAGAGGTGTATCTTGGTGCCTTTTTGTGCCAATATTCATATTATCCTGCATATTTCCAGCTCTCAGGGCCCCCCTGCATTGGTGTTTGCTTTATAAAGTATAAACAATCAATAACATATATAATGTTAGTGGTGGTGTAATAGAGTTTCGCGCACATCAATTGCACTGGAGGCTGACTTTGATTCCCGCGATTGTCCGAACAATATTTCAAATTTACAGTATTTAACCTCCAAAATCGATTTGTTATGATCATACCTTTATAAGTCTAGTTTCTATGAGTTTCTGAATTGGGAAAAAAAGTCATTTCTTCTTCACTCTTATCGAAGACGTGCAGGTCATCGGAATTTACCAAAAATTCCCTGCTCTTCACGGGCTGAGAATATCGTTGCCGGAGTTCTGGACCTTGTTCGAACAGAGCTGGGGAATAATGTCTTTATCTAAGAAAGAGGAAATGGGAATGCTGGAGACGAAATGGGTGCACGGCTGAAATTGGGTTTCCCTCCAAGTCCAGCAAAAAGTACAGGGCTCAAATGAAATAGAACAAACGATTTTTAGATTACTCATCACTATAGTCTTTTCGTGTAAGGTGGACTGTTGGCACCTTGAATGAACAAGAGGAGCTTTTCTCGATAGTCGAAGTTTTTAGATAAGATGATTTAAAGTTAGAGCTTATTAGATTATACGTAGATATATCAGTGTACTACTTATACAATCCTTTATTAGAAAATCGGCCAAAATCCAAAGTTCTAAACTACGATCTGTTGATTTTGCAGCCATCTAAAATAAGTGCTATTTTTAACTTCTGAATGAAAGAGAGTTTGCTGAATGTATCGAATCATTCCTGAACCTGAGCCGCCACACAAGTTTGGATTTGCAGACAAGCAAACACAGGAAGGCAATCCTCATACAAGATCACAAAACACATACGACATGAGGACTTCGTATTGAAGATGTAAAACACAAGTCCAGGTCTGGATTCCCTTTTCTGCTCCCCATAGCTGTCTCATGATAAAATCATGACACTTCACTACAATTTTGAGGTGTGTCAAAACCCCACTAAAAAGGACACCTCAAACTTGGGATAAGGTATCAAAATTTTACTGGGAGACGGTTAAAAGGGACTAGTGGTGTATGCCAGGGTGCATTGGGATTAGAATTACGAGGTAATAACAGAAGATGAGCACCAGCAGATTTTGCACTGAGCGTACAGGACATGCAAATAAACCAAACTAGCCCCATTGGAAATAAAAACACTGAATTGCTAACAGAACCAAAGGCAATGTCAAAGTGAACTTAACATATTATCCCAAACATACATAAGATTGTGAATACTTTAAAGGACGAAGGAATATGCCTAAAATTCTGGCATTGTCTGCCTCACAAGTCAAAATACAAGTCTTCAATTACCAAAGGCACAATTTAATACAGCACTGGACACTTGATCATGTACTTCGAACATGCAGCCAGGAATTTCTGTACAAAAAGAAAAAATCCCTGAGGAAAAATTGGATTAAAAGGGCCAAAAATTTGCAAGATGTTAACATTATATTGAACTAATAATTTCAACTAGCATACAAATGCCAGCCACTAAGTTACAAGATATTTTTTAAACAATGCGAAGGGGAATAAGGGTCAAACATGGAAAACAATCAAGACACTTGGTGCATGTTTGGTACATTGTACTAGATAGGACTGCACGGTCTGGTAAACAAGATTTTAGCTTGTTTTTATTCACTTATATTGTCCAATACTATCTAATCATTCCATACTAAACATGCCATTAATTATTCTCTCCCAGCACCAAAAGAAATTCCGAGAGGAAGGATTATGATTGTTTTCTCGAAACTTCATATAAGAATGACACAAGTGTTTACTTCATAAGTACATGAGGTCCAGTGAGAACTCAAGAAACGAGTGTGCCTATTTCATCAAAACCATAAAGTCCTATACAGATTACCACACAAAGACCATCCAAAAGAAAGCATTTATTTGACTATATGATTAACACAGTATCACAGCTTTGGAATATCTGCATATACTTCATTGAGGCATATAGCATAATAGTCTATTAATAACCATGAATATTAAGAGATCCACCAATTCAACTATTTTTTTTTCTTAAAGGTCAAGAATCGGTTGAAGTCTTCAAAGATAATGCATTGCCTAAAAAGAAAGACATCTTCTCTATAGTTATTCTTCAAGCTAAGTCCCTAAAACATTATGGGAACTTCCCAACACCATGTCTAAACAATGTATTAAAACTGAGACTGCCATACAACTACATATGATAAAGCAAAACAAATCAACCGACGTTAAATGCAGTAGAAAGACTCAGAAGCATCCAAATTAAAGTGCATCAAGTGTCCCTACTAACATTTCCCATGGAAAGCAATGCTAGCTACAATGTTTAAAAAGGATTAACTAGGTACCAAGGCTTTTTACATCTGTAATAAAATACAAAAATATGCTCATTGAAAACCATAATAAAACTAAGCATCTGTTTGACTGCCTTTTTTGGCATTTTAAAGCATTTTCACTTTTTGGAACAGTAGTATATTATTTAAAAAATGAAAGTGACACCTGACACGCCAAAAATTGAAATAATGCACAACCAATCGTTGAAATTTCATTTTCCCATTCCTGCCCTCAATGAAACACTATCAGTTTACTATTTTACCCGTTTTTCCTCTCTTTGCCCATGACAATTGCAATTGAGGGCAATTTTGAACAAATCAAAATACTAATAAAAAATGGCTAGTGAGACAAATGAAACTGAAGTGAAATGACTGTATGGTGTGATAGCCAGGCCCACATGCACTGTAGAAAAAATTAAATTCTGATGAAAAAAGAGGCAGTTAAACAGGGGCTAATTATCAAAATTAAAAGTTTAACTTGCAAATGAACATAAAATAGATCAATACAATAATAATAATAATAATAATCACGTATCAAGGTGACTATTAGAAGTAGAGAACTAAAAAATTTATTATATTATCACTACTAATATGATCTTTAAGGAAAATCATTAACATCACCATCCTTGTCACTAGAAGTTTCTTCTTATTCATTTCTATCGTCCTCCACTTGCAATATTGTATTTTCCTCTCTCTCTCTCTCTTCCTTTTTTTTTTTTTT
>CAIGRL010218700.1:0-13359 GCA_903798325.1 Fraxinus xanthoxyloides
CTGGCAGAGCAGATTAATTCATATTAGTGAGGTTGAATCGACCTCGGGATTTGAGAAGACATGGAAGGTGTTTGATGGGATTTTAGACGCAAAATTATTTGCACTTTTGTCGTGCATTCGGACACAGTGTTTAGTTTCCAGTTTTGCCCTTGCTAAGAGTGTGGTCAGCACGTTATTTTTAGGGAGTTACAATCAATAAATAGCATTCGGGGATATTTACACCTAGTTTGAGCCATGTTATTTTCCTAAGAATTCATTTTAAATAGTATTTTGATGGAAAATATATAATTAAAGATAATGAAAAATTTTGAATTTGCATCTAATTTTATTTTATTGAAGAATGTTTGGTTGAAAATAAATAAATAAAAATCTCATGTAGTTCAAAACTAACCCTTCAAAGATTTCATAACAATGCTTTTTTTTTTTTCATTTAATTTTTATCGAATGCTATGTGTAAAATTATCCTTATTTTGTTTATTTTTCTTAAAGAAAATTATTTTCTAACTTAAATAATGATTTACCCACTCATTTTGCACTAATAATTGCATCTCAATATTACATGTCAAAATTAACCTTTTTATTTTCTTTCTGAAAAAGAAGAATACGACTAATGTGTCATGTGGCATCCCTATAATTGGTTAACCGCGTACATAAAAATATACGGCATTGCCAACGCGATAAATCAGTTCTTTTATGAGGAGTTTCTTTGTAAGCAAGCAGAAAATATTGTTAATAATGATACTTTTTGTCAATTTCAAAATTCGGCTAGAAACGTGACCAACAAAATCTAATCACCGTCCATCCACATATGCATAATCTGCGCACCATAACACATTGTTAAGGTGCAAAAGACACCAATCGAGAAAAATGTCCCACGATCGTTTGCACTATGAGCCTCTAACGGTCAAGCAGTCAACGACTAAATGAGAAAGAATGAGTACAAGAGACTGGTGAGGAAGATTCGGCTACGGTTAAAAGATATACTTTGAGTGAAATGAATTCACATATATGGAGAAAAAAGAAATGGGTCAAGTGGACCGAGCTCAAGCCCAAGTCCAAGAAGAGATTGCTTGATTTAATTGGCTCAATCCAATTAACATAATCAACGATGAATTGGTCAATGTGGGACTCCTTGTGTTACATGCATACCACATAACTTATAAATATAACAACAATCATTCAAATCCAAGTTGCACATTTATGTGCTAGTTGGATTTGAAAATATAAAGCTTGTTCTACAACCATTGTTGTATGAAAAAAAGTTTTGAATAGTTATTTTTGAGATAATATGTGGTTAAAAATTAGGAAAATAATTTTGGTATATGTATAGAATATTATATTATTTGAATGTGTGGTTGAATATGACCCTTTAATAAATAAAAAAATAAAGTAATGAATGTCAAATGACACATAAATCGCCAACGACGAGAGTTTACGGTTAAAAAATATGAAATGTCGTGGACAGATGAATACTTACAAATAGTTTTCGAGATACGATGACTTACGTATAGTCTCTAAAATATGAGTCGCTCCAATAAGCAATGACTTAAAAACTGTATTGAAAGATAGCTATCACGCAATAATTTATCAAAAATTCGATAGCGTCTCATCTATAGTGTAAACTAAATCAACCCGAAATACAATACAACATCTCAATTGCACATATAGAAATTAAATTGAAGCCCATTTGACCCCTCCAAATACTTATGACCATAAAGTAAAATAATGTTAAAATCGAAATGATCCAAAATGTAATATGCAGATAGCTTATCACGTGTTATTGCATATCACATGTTTACACAACTTGGTGTAACAATAATGCTAGTGTACATACAGTTATGAAAATAGTGTCATGACATGTTAACAGTGATAATATGATGCAAATGTTTACAGTAATAATGTAATGCTATTATGATACTACCGTCGCGTTTTTTGATCAAGATTTTCCACTAATTGGAAACTTTGAACACATTTCACATGACAATGACTACATGTGTTCGGACCATAAATTTTATTTTTTGAAGTCTAGAGTTCACAATAAATTAACTATCAAGAAAAAAAATTCCAGAATTATTCGTTTTCACCAAGTCAATTCTATAGAGGCACACTTATGGACTTCTAAGTTGTGACTATGTGGTAGACACATCATTTTAGCAACAAGTGGTTGGGGAATTTAATAAGATATGTTATAATGTCAATCAAATCAATTAATATTAACGCGATACATTACCAAACTCTAGAGGAGAATAACATTTGGAAACACTAATAGATTCATTACACCAGTTTTATTATAAATGTAATTACGTTCCTATGATTAGATATGACACGTATAGTGATGTCTCAAACATGAGAGAGCGTTGCAAAATGTTTAAATTTAAGTTATGTTATCCGTGAAGTAGGTAGAATTGTAATGTCATATCATGTATCGATAAATAAGTTACTTTTTCCCTGAAAATGTCAGTTATTCTTATTGTCGTATAAAGTAGATTCTAATAATGTATAATTATATTTTTCAGTATCATGCTCGTGCTTGTGATTTTATAGTATGCAGCTAACTTCTTTTGTACATAAGAAGGGAGAAATAAGAATTGAATTCTGATAGCAATATTCATTAAGTTTATGTCGTCGTGTTAAATCGCATAGTTGCTATCATCTGTAAATTTGTGTACAATTTGTCTTCGACAAGAAATGACCGACTTGCATATGAAATAGCTCGTTGAAAATAATTTTTAATCAAACATTATTTAAAAAGATATTTTTCACAAAATAACTTTTCAAAAATTGTCCGAAAAGACATACAACTTTAAATTTCTAAAATAAAACTTAGCCTACATTTGGACTCAATTTTTTTACATACATTTTTCTCTTCAACCACGTATTTTTTAATAAAACAATATTATACATAAATAACAAAATTTTCCTCAACTTTCAGCTATACATTTTTTCAAAAAATTACTATTTCAAAATATTTTTTTTTTATAAAAAAAAATGGCTCAAACAAGGCATACTTAGAAACCTTATCCTACCCATTGTCAGTATTGGGACCCACATCTTGCCTGTCAAATATTATTAATAAAATCCTACTTAATATAGCAGATTAAGACTTGAGATATATTTTAATACCCCTCACTAAAAGTCTAAAATATTAGATTTCTTTCAAGTCCAACGACCTTAGTCGTGTACTTAAAAGTAAAATTAAGCTCACGTTTTACATTTTTTCTTAAAATTAAAATTCTTTATTTTTCATGCTCATTTTTAATCACATACTTAAAAAATACAATACTTTATACATAATTTCAATTTTTTTTTTCATACCTTTTAATTACACATTCTCAGAAAATAAAAATAAAAATAAAAATAAAAAAATTCAAAACATCGCTGTCAAAATCTAACGAACTCGATCAGCTCGGCCAAAATAAAAATCGAGAACTAATTTTATTTTCACTTAAAAATTGAAAATTACAAACCATATTAAAACAAGCCAAAAATCGATCATATTAAGCCCCTGTTTGACATTCATTAAAATGAGTATTTGAGAAAAATGAGTTTTGGAATATTTATTTTAGTTTTTGTAAAATTTATAGTTACAAAGTAGAAAAATATTTTGAATTTATGTGCAAATTATTTAATTGTATGAATGTACGACACAAAATAATTTGAGAAAAAAAATTAATTTAATGAATGTGAAACATTGCTAAGATTCGACACCGTTTTACTTGTAAATCGGCCGCATCACTTGTGAACTTTTTTCATTTTTAGATTTGACTCATTCAATTTCCTATCATGAATTCTTTATCCTTTTTTTTTTTTTTTCCAAATAAATTAATTTGATTTATCTAACATTCAAACGAACGATTAGATTTCAATATAAAGGAATAAACCCCTTGTACATGAAAGGACAGTTTATATGGTTGAAATGGCAGCCTTTTTTTAAATTGTTAATGAGTATCCATATAAAACCTAGCAAAATCTCCTGGCATAACACAGGTAGAGAGAATCAGGAAGCCCATTTATTTTCATTTTCTCAAAATCCAAGAAATTATTACAGTACAGCTAAAAGAAGGAAAACCCATAAAGAGAATGATAAGAGACCGGATGTTGACAAATTTTGATGTCACTGTTCGTTTGTTTTGAAGATTTCTTAGCTCTCTCTCTCTATAGACAATAACAATAGTTATATACACTTGCATAAATTCTTTCTTCATGTATTTTCTCATTTCTCTCTCTAAAGGTGCTTCCTATTTGGAGAGAGAGTGGCCCAGCAGATCAAAATCTGCAATCTTTAGTTGAGTTTGACGAGGATCTGAGCTTCTTCAATGAAATTTCCAAGCCATTCACCTTTTTTGTTTACTTATTTTCATTTGACAGTTTTTTAATCATTTCTCGTCATTTTTCTTGGTTTATTTGGTGANTTTGAAGATTTCTTAGCTCTCTCTCTCTATAGACAATAACAATAGTTATATACACTTGCATAAATTCTTTCTTCATGTATTTTCTCATTTCTCTCTCTAAAGGTGCTTCCTATTTGGAGAGAGAGTGGCCCAGCAGATCAAAATCTGCAATCTTTAGTTGAGTTTGACGAGGATCTGAGCTTCTTCAATGAAATTTCCAAGCCATTCACCTTTTTTGTTTACTTATTTTCATTTGACAGTTTTTTAATCATTTCTCGTCATTTTTCTTGGTTTATTTGGTGATATTGAGTGAAAAAACCTTAAATTCTCATGATTATAAGCTCTTAATTACTGTGAGACTCACTACGATTCAATCCACGAGGGTTTGTTGAGAAGCTGTGATTCCAGGATGTGGGTCTGAGGTAATTATTGTTTTCTTGGTTTTTAAGATTTATTAGATTTTGACCACGAATTGGACAAAACATAAAAATATAGTTTTTTTATTTCAAGATTTCTTATTATGATTAATTATCTGGGAAACCGAATTATAACTGGCCTCAAAATGACTTATTTTGGGTTTTTCAGATTATTAGTTCCACTGTCTACGATGATTGGAAGTACATTTGATTTATTAAATATAGCAGCTAATTTAATTGGGATGTTCTTCATTTTTTGTGACGGGTTCTTGGATTTGACGAGTGACAATTTCTATAAAGAATCTGTTTTTACCTGAATTCAATCTTGCAAAGCAAAAAATAATCTAAATATTTTCCTTGTATTTATGCTACTGGTGATTCGTTTTTCTGTAGCATATGTTAAATTATTGCCACCTTGTTCCGGTTCTAATGGTATTAGTTGTATTCATGTGTAGAATTCCCTTTTGTGCAAGCTAAATTTGTCTCATTTTCATAAAACTTCCAAAATTACAACCAGATTATTCTTTTATCATACTACTATGTGCGGCCGTATTAATTTTGATCTAGCTCTTCCATCTTATAATCCATTCAAAAATTTCTTGATGTGTTGTCTCTATATTGGTATAAGCACGATATGTTGCTACTATAATTTGGTTTTACTTCCCTAGGCAAACAATCGACTAAACTTACATAGTGGGATGATCTGTACATTCATAGTGAGTAATGCTGTTGGCTGGAGTGTCTTACCGGAAAATAAGAGACATTTTCATTACTTTGTCGTGATAGAATAAGTAAGAAAGTGATTTTCCGGTGAAGGTGAATCTTCGAAGTTTGGTTCTGTTAGGCGCTTATAACATACGTCTCCTTGACTCGTAGATCCAACATCTCAATGTTAATCAAATAGAACGTCCATTGAAGCAGTCACTAGATTTTCAATATACTACTTGGAAAATGTTGTTTTCTTGGTTTTTCTCATGATGTATATGATAGTTGTTCTCGTGAAATAATTATTATATACTTGGTAAGCAATATATGGGTCTTAAATGCATCGGCTATTTGCTAAGGAACAATTAAGTAGCCACACTTCAATAAAACTTATCATAGTTAATCTTGGATTCACGTTCTGGTGTTGGGTGCAGTTATGCTAGGTTGTCAAATCTCTACAGTAGCATAAATACATTTAGAAGAGTTGTATTGACATAGATCTCAGTTGTCTGATAAGAGAAAACATCTCTGCCTCGTTTATTTTCGATGGAAAAGAAAGAAGATTATTCTTTTTATTACCACCAGTACAAGTGTTCATTCTGTGCTCTTTTCTTTATATAAAAAAAGATGTTATGGGAATAGGGATTAATTTTTTTTGTTATTTTCTTATGAATTATCTTCGATGTTATGCTAAGTGATAAAACATAAGTTACCTTCAAATAACCTGTTTAATTGGAAAAGTGGAGGAAAATAAATAGAGGTATGTGAAAAGAAAGAGCATACTATTTCACATTGTTTTCGGGACTTTAGCAATTATTTTTCTCACTCAAATATCCTCTTCAGGAATGGCAATGAAAGTGCACTGCAAAAGCTACTTCCCTGGGTATTCTTCCATGAGGGATCTTAACGAGGATTCTAACAGCAGTAGCTGGCCCCTATTTTATGGAGACAAGCCCTTAACAATTGGACAGTGTTACAATTTGTTTGTGCCGAGGACTGTAATGGACGGGTATCTGGGGTATGATAAGGATGCATTAAAGCAGAAAATGCTTGAACATGAAGCAATTTTCAAGAATCAGGTACTTGGTTAATTTTGCTAATTCGTCTGTCGATCTAAAATACGCAGCTGGTTCAATTATATTTTGCTAAACGTGTTTGAATTTTTAAAAAAAGTTACTTTATTTTTGGATTTTCAGCATAAGATCTTGCCCTTTTTAAGCTTCGCCAAACACGCTCTATGTAGAGTTTACCCTTTCTGTCAGTTAAGAGTTCAGTAATGTAACAGAAGCTTGATTAGTGGAATCTTTGCTGTCATCCAGGTTTATGAACTCCATCGCCTTTACAGAACTCAAAGGAACATGATGGAAGAAATAAAAAAGAATGAACTATGTAAACATCGGACAATGATGGAACCGTCATCGTCGTCGTCAAGTCTACATGGATCTCAAATGCCATCAGAAGATGCTCGAAAACAGCAAATGACGGGCTTTCCTTTGTTGCATTCTGGTCATGGTAGAACATCTGTCTCGGAAGTTGAAATTGTTAATTCTCCTTCGAGTTGTACAAACGGGAATAACAATCACACTGGACACATCCTGTTCTATCACGGGTGTTCTTCAAAGGAGACCGAAGCACTGGATTTGAGACCCTCTAAGGTGAGGAAGAAGTTGTTTGATCTCCAACGTCCAGCCGATCAGTATGTTGATACTGAAGATGAGGAATGCATACAGGACAGGAAAGCATCTGGAATTTTGAGTTGTACACCTAATGGAGTTCAAAAAGTTGCCCCCAATAGTAGTAAGTTTTTCATCAGTGGAGATGCCTCGGCTTCAAATTCTTGTTTGAGGAGATCTATTGGTCTAGCTGATCTAAACGAACCCATTCCCATTGAAGAAGTAATGGCTCCATCATCTATTGATTTTCTTGGTTGTACTTCAAATGTCGGAGAGACTAAAGGTGTAGATCTGTCGGCTAAATCAAGTGCAGGATTTGTACGTGCACTGGGAGAAACCATGTGGAACCCTAACAGATCTTTGATAAATTCATCAATCGGGAGTGAAGTCAAAGAGAGGGGGTGGCTCAATCATGTACATGAAGCAGGTAAACAGTGTTAACAATGTTGCATAAAACTCATCAGTTTATTTTATAATTTAACTCTATCTCAGCTTTGAGGTTACGTTAATTAAATTCTTAGCTTGTTCTGTGTGATAATAATTTTCCCTCAAGTTTAAAAGCCCATTTTCATCAAGAAATGAGATGATCAATTGTGTTGTGTTTATGAGTGCTGGGCCGTTAAAGGACGAAATGTCCATAGAATGTCTGATAAATGAGAATGCTAAGATGGATGTCTTGGTCATACTAAAATGAATAAGATAAGAAATGATATTATATACGAACAAGAGGAAGTAGCATTGATTGAGGTAAAATAAGGGAAGATTGATTTCGGTGGTTAGGACATGTTTTGTGTATAGCTAAAGAGGATCTCATTCGTGCGGGTGATACAATCTTAGCTCATCAGTCATAACAGGGAGGGCTAGATAGAAAATAACATGGCCTATGGTAGTTTCTAAACATCTAATTGCTTTAGATTTTGTACATCAACCGAACAAAGTGGTGGAAAAGGATTGACGTGGCCAACTTCAAATTTATTGGAACAAGACTTAGTTGTTATTGTTTGCGTAGAATATAAACTCTCATCTTAATTGGCAATACATGCTTCAGAAATTGATTTCAAAGGACCTATTACCAATCTCAACATTTCCAGAAAGCATGTTTTGTGTTAGAGAATTATGTAAAATCACAATACTTCAATCTGTTTGTAGAGGCTACTGACTCTTTAACTTTTTCTTTACGTCTATTCCTTTTTATGGATTCTAATGGTTTTTCGAACTAATCAATTCTTTTACAGGATCCAGTAAAAGTAATCCGACTTCTGCACTTCAAGGTCTCCCGAAAGAGAAGCTGCATATACCTTCCCAGCCTGCAGACGTCATGCTTAGCCAGGTTTGTCATCCTCCTGGAAAATGCCCAACTGGTCCCAGTAGGGAAGATTTGTGGAGAGAGAGAAGTCGTAGTCACTCCAATAATAACCTTTCAGAACCAGTTTTTGCATCTCGGATTCCTAGTCCGTCCTCATTTTCTGGTTTTGCCGATTCGTGGTCTCACTTCCATTCGTCTTCAGCAAAGCCCACAAGTTGCTTTATTCAAAAGATGACCTCGTTGCCAACATATATAAATTCTGCTTCAACAAGCCAAGAAACCTTTGGAGACAAGTGGAAAGTCAATGCTAGCTCTAGGTCGAACCTGAGCTTGGGAAGTGATGTAACATCCCAGAATGGATTTTACCATGGGCCTGTCTCTGGATCCAAAGAACTACGAATTCACTTGTCATCAGATGCCATTGATTATTTTAACTGCAGCAAGGGTGATAATGTCGCATCTGGCCATTCTGCTAATCATGGATATGAGAAGTTTCTGAAGGGCTCGACTCATGTGGATAGGAAGCCTGCCATAGATATTGACTTGAATGAGGTAGTTTTGAAGAGCTCATCAAATGCGACATCTTGTCTGCAAGATCTCAATAAGATGGATGAAAAAAGTAAGCATGCTGATGTGTCAACATGGCCTTGGCTAAAACCGAAGCCCTCCTATACAAATGAGGCTGCCGCCAGTACTAGGAGTTCAGAACTCTCGGGAAGTTTGGCGTACCTTCAAGCTTCTTCTATTCCCCAGTGTTGTAATAGCGAAACGGTGAGAGATCTTAACCAAACATTTCCCCCAAATGCCATATCAGCTTCAAGTGATTGTGAGGTTGTGAGCATACACGAGACTCGGAATATTTATAAAATTCTGGGGTTTCCCATTTTTGAATTTCCAAGTGTTCATAAAAATGAGCCAGCATCCCATGTTTCCACCTTGGGTATTCTCCCTTCTGAAGGAAAAATTTCCCAAAATGAAAGAAGAAATGGAATAATTGATATTAATGTAGCTTGTGAGTCGGATGAGCAGATAGCAGCGGAACTGATTATAGAGAAGGAAATATATACAAAAGGTACCTGTACTAGAAATCTTATCGATTTGAACTCTTGTATCAATGACGACGAAGATCCACCGGCATCCTCTGTTCCAAGCAACAGTGCCATTACAAAGACATCAGTCGAAATAGATCTAGAAGCCCCAGCAATTCTAGAGATTGAGGATGATAATGCACCTTCCAGAGAAAATATAGAGGTTGAGGCATCCTTGCTATCTTCCGAACATAAAGCCGAACAAATACAGGATGAAATTGTAAGAAATGCAGCACAGACTATAATTGCTATCTCATCTTCCAGTCAGAAAAACCTAGCAGAGGATAACATATTCTGTCCACCTGACGCTTTGTTCGCAGAACCCCTGCTCTGGTTTGTCGACGTTATTTCGTCACACGCAGATAAACTCAAGAGCAAAGAATCGAGATGCAAGAATGGTGCATCAATTCGGGATCTCTTTGAGGAGATAGATGATTTTGAGGCCATGACATTGCAACTGACAGAGATGAAAGAAGACTGCATGCCTAAACCCTTTGTTCCAGAAGTCAAAAAGATGGAAGAAATAGCACCTGATTCATTACCAAATAGATCTCGAAGGGGTCCCCCGAGGAGAGGAAGGCAGCGGAGGGACTTCCAAAGGGACATTCTTGCTGGTCTGACATCGTTGTCCAGACATGAGGTGACCGAGGATCTTCAGACATTTGGAGGCCTGATGAGAGCTATCGGGCATCCCTGGAATTCTGGGTTGATGAGAAGGAATAGCACTAGAATCGGGGGTGCTCGGGGGAGGCAACGGACAGTGGTTGAAACAAGCCCAACTTTTCCCACCCCAGTTTGCAATTCATTGATGCAGCAACTTAATAGTATTGAAGCTGGTTTGGAGGATAGAAGCATAACAGGATGGGGGAAGACAACTAGACGTCCCCGCCGGCAAAGATGCCCTGCGGGTAATCCTCCTACCATTGCAATAACCTAATAATGGAAAAGGCGTTAATTTATTGATTCGGAATTCATAGAGGGAAATTAGACAGTGAAAGAACTTGTTTTAGGATATTCAGGAATGAGATCGTGTTTTCTCGGGCTATTTGTCCTTTGTAAATGTCATTGTAGCTCATAATTCGACACTTTGTGTGATTCTGTCTGATTTCTTCTTCATGCAACATTGTTTCAAAGATGTGCATTTGTATTCTTAGAGAGCTGAAACACGTGGAATGTTTTGTTATAAGTAGGCTCAACTTAACTGGTGCCTTGAGTTGGTTTCCAAGCTAGAATGGTCCTACCAAAAAAACAAGAGAGTAGAGTAACCCATTCCCGGCAATTAAGAGTTGGTTTCCAAGCTATAATGGTTCTAGGCAAAGATCTTGTCGCTTTATTTTTTTCAATACCGAAGAAAATTTGAATCTGTATCTGGTTGGGTTGGTCCAACCAAGATAGGCATGGGAATTTGGCATTGAAAGCTTCAAATTCCCTATTAAAAAAGGAACAGGGCTGTTCTGTGGTTTTGAGCTCGTGACATTTTATCTAGCTTTGGAATTGTCATCCTCCCTCTTCCCAGAAGTTCGATTAAGCTCATAAATTGTTGGGTTTTGATATTCAGTGAATCTTGAGCTATGATGTAAATGTTAGATTAAATTGTTACCAACAATTGAGTCCAAAAGCTTGATCTGAAAACAACATAGACTGTTGGAAGTAGCTTAAAGAATTAATGTTACTCATGACCCATATATATATATATCCTCTTGAATGGCTTTGACTCTTGGCATATTTAACATTTTATTACTCCAACTAAAGCCTAACATAACCTATATATATGGTGTCTTTACCATAATCGTAAAGTATGTGATTTGTGTGTTTGAAAGGAGAAAAACGTGGGTGCCTTGAGAGAGCAAAAACCGACTGCCTTCTTGCTGAAAAATAGGTGACTACCTTTGGTGTTTTTCGGCCTCTTTTGTGTCTCTTTCATTGGTTTTCTTCTTGCCTTTATGGCTACAAATTATCACAGTTATCTTGTCTTTTGTGGGTGAGATAAGGAGCAATCAAGGTAAATATATTGGTTGTGAGTTGGAGTTCTTTGGATTGGTTGTTTGGTAAAGGAAGGTAAATGTAAAACGAAGTCTGGAGCAAGCTTGTTCAACAATTGGTATCAGAACTTCAAGATGATGGATTTGGCTCAAAAAATGGCCAAAAACCGATCAGAAAAGTAGAAGAAATGAAGCAGAAAAACAGATCGAAAAATTGTAAGAAAACAACCTAAAAATTGGACCTGTTTTCGTGATTTTAGGCCGATCCAGGAGTTTCGTGAAATGGAGACCACGGCGCGTGGCAGCGGCGAGTGAGACCACGTATAGAGGACTCTTGCGGCGCGTACGGAGGTTTTCGACGACATTGTCTTCATGTAGTTTATTCCTAACATCATTTCTGACATTTTTGCGGTGTTAGTTTTTTGATTCATGTTATACATTGGAATCTGGACGAATTTGTTCTTCGCGTGTTCGGGATTCGATCGTGGTTGATTGATTTATGCAGTTGTTAGAGACTTTAGGGCGAATAGTAGTGGTCGTAAATTGATAAATTTGCATTTCTCGGTATTTACGGACTCAAATTGGTCCGCTCTAGTATATTGGCTTATCCCAATTTAAATATTAGCATTAATGCGTCATCGCGTGGGATGACGTAATGATTGAGGTTACCGTATGGGGGTAACATAGCTTGTGCTAGCATTAACTTTGTGTGTTGATTGGTTGCAGGTTGATTGTGTACCAAAGTAGTGATTTGTTGGGTTTTGATACTTAATGAATCCCATGTTATGATGTAAATGTAGGGTTAAATTGTTACCAACAATCAAGTCCAAATGCTCGATTCGAAAATAATTTGGGCCGTTGGAAGTAGTTTAAAGAATTAATGTTGCCCACAGCCCATATATTATCTCTTGGATGATTTTGAATCTTAACCCATTTAACATTTTATTGGTTCAACTAAAGCCTATATGGTGTCTTTACCAACGGGGCCCTGCCCCCGAACGAGACGGAGATTACCCTTTTAATCGGGTATTTGGGGCCCTGTCCCCGAATATGGTGTCTTTACTCACGGGGCTCTGCCCTCGAACGAGATGGAGATTACCCTTTTAATCGGGTATTGGGGGCAAGTAACTTTGCCTCAGGACGGGTTCGCGGCGGGGAAGGGAAACGGGCGCCCTGCCTCGTTTAATATTTTTGAAATTTTTTTTAGAATTCAATACTTTAAATAAAAAAATTTACGAAATTTCATTAGTTTTAATAGAAAATGACAACTAAATTTATTTTAAAAATATGATAAACAATAAAAGCCTTATTTTATCAAATATATTTGAATAATTTAATTTTTAAAAATAAATAAATATTAAAAAATATATTATTGCCTTTGTCTAATGAATGAGGGCAATAAAATGAGTTATCAAAAACAAAAAAAAAATTAAACCGGATAGTAAACTGGACAAGGGCCTCGTCCCATCGCCCCGCCCCAAACAAGTAACGGGGCTGGGAATTGCCTAGCGGGGGCGAGGGGCAAGGGAGGTTACCCCGACTGCACCCCTCTCCATTGCCATCCTCATCTTTTTGCCTATGTGACTAGGGGTGTTCAAAAGTCCCGAACCGAACCGGACTGAACGGAACTGAACCGAATCGAGCGATTCTTCATAAGTTAAATACCCGAACGAGTACCCGAATCGAGAATCGAAAAGTATAGGTCGGGTCTCGGGTCTAGACCAAGAACCGAAGAACCGAATTAGCCCCGAAACTAAATAATTATTTTATTTTTTTATTGAATTAAGTAAATTATTTT
>CAIGRL010218701.1:0-14676 GCA_903798325.1 Fraxinus xanthoxyloides
CATTTTTAACGTTTTTAATGTTTTCAATAAAATCTCTAAAAACACTCAAAATAAGGAAAATAAGTGTTTATATAAAATTTATTTACATGAAATTCTAAAAAATAAAATTGCTGAAAAACAAAAATAAAAAAATTCTAAAAAAAATTGATAAATCCTAAAAAAATTGTAAAATAAAATCTAAAATTCTGAAAAATAAAACTTGAAAAAATAAAAATTCAAAAAAATAAAATTCAAAATAAATAAACAACTAGAATTTGACAAATTCTAAAAAATAAAAATAGTTCAAGATCTTTATTCATATAAAAATTCTTAAAAATATATATTCAAATAAACACAAAAAATTTCAGTCCACATCATTAAAATTTAATTTTTTTAGTTTCTATGTTTTGCCAACTTAATTCATTATCTGTTTTTGTTTTACTTTTATAGAGAAAAAAATTGTAAGATTTACCATATTTAAAATGTATATATTACTTGACAATATATTAACATAAATTGTTCTATTTTATTGAATAATCAAATTTCATGGATTAAAATGTCATAATTTTTTTTTCCAAAATTTCAAACTTAACGTGTTTCCTAGTTTTCTATTTTGCAAAACATATTTTTTAGAATAACAAACCAAACACGTTTTTAATAATCTTAAAACAAATTCCCAAAACAGAAAATTGAAAATGAACTAAAGATTGAAACACAAATTAAATGCACCCTTAATGTTTTAATTTGGTGCAACATAGTTCCGATTGATCAACACATTACTCGAATAAGAAAATAAAATGAGGACCATATCTGGGTTAGACAATTATACATTGAATTGAGAACCAAATACCCCGTCCCAATTCTATGAGAACCAGTTCACTTACACTTTGGGTAGTGGCTCTTAATTTCATTCAAAGTTCACAACACTACGCATCCGATGCATTTGGCTACGTGCATGAAGATATAGATGAAACATTTGATATACTTAGAGATTGGTAAACACTAATGCGCTCCATGGAATACAAGAATGATGTGATTCGTTAGGAGGAGCCAACAAAATATATGGTAAAGATCGAAACGATATTGTACCTCCATCAAGGCATCACATTCCACTTCCCTCTCATTCTTCCTAGTTTTATCGAGACTTATCATTCTATCTTAAAAGGTTAACCGGGTTAAGATGAGTAACTCGAGCATTTATATATTGGTTAGTGTTTTTATGCCTAAATGATATTGAGTTTTTCTCTTAACATGCTTGCACTCGATCATGCCATGAAGTTAAGTCCATTCTAATTAAGCAGATGATGAAGTTCAAAGACACAAGGTATGGAGAAATACTACAAATCAGTTTTTCTGTTCAAGATTTTCTGGATATCCACTGCAGCTTTAAATTCCTTCCACTCAGTAATACCTTGACTTCTTTGAATCATTTCAATATAAAAAAAATGGAACTCTGAATTTCATGCAAGTTGTTATTCAAGATATGGTATTATAATTTCAGTATACCATTTTTCATGGAAGTATGACGTTGCCTTTTTATCTAGACAGCAAGAATGAGGATCATAGTCATTACACCCAAAAACCCCTCTTCTTCTTCTTCACTTGCCTATAAATTTGCATGTTCGAGTCCATTTGATTTCTAGAAAAACAACATCCAGCTCAGCTGTAGAAGAACTATCTATATTATAAGAAATGGCCTTTCCATCCACCTTTCTTCTCACTGGTACATATATAAACAAAACTGAATTCAAAGAAAACACGTTCCACGATGGTTCTTTCTGATCATAATATTGTGTACCTAAATAGTAGGGGAAAACCAGATACAGTTGAAGGTAAAAACAACATATTCAACTCTTTCGAGGGTGATCGAGTTGGTGGAGTAGGTGAACGCGAAAATCGAAGGTCACGAGTTCAAATCCTCTACCAACACTTTCTCGATCGAGCCCGTCGCACCGGGCTTGCCTAGTGTGGTTTATCTCTCATGTGTGGTTTGAGTGTTGCTGCACATGGAGTGATGTTTACCCAGTGCACACTCACGGACAGCAATTGCGGGTTCCTACATCTAAAAAAAAAAACCTATTCAAGCTTATGATGATAATTCTTTTCGATATGTATAGCCATGCAAATATTTAATGTACATGGTAACAGACTAATGTCAGTTATTATCCTCTTCACGAAGATTAAACAAACGGTGTCTGAAAAGGAAAGTGCCGGATTCAATTAATTTTATTTTAGTACTAATATTAAATTATTGTAAATGGGCGAAGGATAAATCTCTTTCTAAATAGGTCACTAAGATCGTCCAAAACTAAAATATTAAGATTTTCTAATATAAAAAGTATTAGTTACAGAATTGGTGAAGGAAAAAAAAAATCTCTCACAACAACCTTCCAATCTAATAGGTGTAGATTTATTTATGATTATTTTTTTACTATTTCATGCTATTTTGTTTTCTTCTTCTAGTTATCCATGTCTCTTTATTTGCATGATGCTGGTAATTATTCTTTGTTGGGAATATGCATCTTTATCCATAAAATAATTTTAAGTAAATTCAGAAGGATTAATTTCATTTTTATTTTTATTTTAAATCTAAATTGTCACCAAACAAATGGAATATAGAATAATCACCAGACAACAAATGAAATTAAATTGTTGTGGACGTGTAAATTGTTTGATTTTAGTATTAACACAAACTCCTAGAATCTCTTTGAAGTTAATAACAAAATTATGTTTATTTAAAAGGAAGTTTCATTCAAAGTAAAACCAGGAGAAATTACACTGATGACGAAAAACAGCGAAAATTAATGATGGACGGTATCTTAGTTTATTTAGCGAAAAATCAGTACTTTGGACTTCTGCTTAGTTCAGCATTGACATGTATAAATGAAGAGAACACACTTCATGTAAGCTAAATGTGCGATGCAGTAAGGAGAACGTTGGAAAAAAAAAATGAGGTGATGTCTGATTTTGGCATAAATCTTGAGTGGGACCCGTTTGCTTATTTGGGAAGATCAACGTTGATTTGTGTTCTCTTCAGCCAGAATATCGAAATTATGTATTTACTTGCCAAAAATGAAACTCGGGTAAATAAGAAATTGAAATTCAAAGTGAACCATTGAAATATGATATATGTTGGAGGGAAAACTAAATTTGAATTTATCTCACATAGAAAATTTATGAAAGCAAAAATCACTTTATATATGGCTACACTTTGGAAGTGTGTAATCACGTGCAGTATAGATGCTCTCTTAACGTAAGGGCACAGAAGGGTTGCCAATCACGGATTGAAATAGACTTCGAACCTTAAACTTGTGTGTAGGCACGACCTGCGTACACGAATGTCGGACCGAATTGACCAAAAATTGGCTCCTTAATATGTCCTATTATTTGGGTTAAGTTTATATATAAAGTCTCGATTTTCCATTCTTCGAGAAATGGAGAATGCAATCTGCATTTAGTTCCAACACACATGAAATTGTCCTCCGTCTGCATACATAATTTACTGTCTGTTAAGGTTTTGGTAGTGATATTGTTTAGATGCTAAATCAGTTCGTCAGAGTAGAATTTGCATTGCTCGGACTCTATTGGTTTACCGTTGTATAGTGGGAAACAAACACTCAAATTAAATCTCAAGCACCTAGGGTGAGGGGGCGAATCTGTTTTAAGGAAATTATGCTCCTACATGCCTCGATTTTTTTAAAGTCCAATTGATTTATTTATTTTTTATTCTTTGCTATTCGATTTTTTTCCCCAACACAAAACATGCAAACTGTAGATTTTCAGTTAGATGAAAGTCACCCAGGACAAAGCGTCGGAGCTACTGGTTTGCCGTTGTATCTTGGGAAACAAACGCTCAAATTAAATCTCAAGCACCTACGGTGAGGGGGCGAGTCTATTTTAAGGAAACTGTGCTCACACAGGTCTCGGGTTTTTTATTTATTTATTTTTATTTTTATTTTTTAAGTTCAATTGATTTTTTTTTTTTAACTCTTTGCTGTACGATTTTTTTTTTCTAACAAACCATGCAGACCGTAGATTTTCAATTAGATGAAAGTCACCCAGGACAAAGCGCCGGATCAATCGGCATTCATTATACACAACAATGAATCATGAGGACTACTATTTAGGTGATGATCAACACTAATGATGAATAGCATTACTAAAAAACAAATGGTGTCTTAAAAAAAGAAAGTTCTGGTTTCAAATCAGTTGATGGTAACCATTTGTGCTAAGTGACAAGATTTAAATTATATGCGTGTGACCCTCTTTAACATTTTTGATCAAGTGGTTCAGCACCATCCGATTGAATAGTTCGATGTAATGATTAACATTTGTTCTGGTCATAATTGGTAACCTTTACCAACAGCCTGGTTTTGGGCCCCAGTGGATAGCCTGCCTTTATGTTGGTAACTGGTAGAACCAACCTCGTTTCTTTGCAAATCAGATTTCTCCTAATCATTTTTTGGCTTTTCCTTATAGAACACAAAAGATGAAAGTAGTTGAGTTTTTAAAGTAAATCTTGATCAACTACCCATCCAACCAAGAAAAGGCTTCCAAGTAGCCCCCACCAAGGGCACGGCACAGTGGTAAAGCTGAAAGGTTCTCTACAGAGTATTGAAGGTCCGAATCCCCACATCAGCTAGAAGGCAACATTTATGTTGGAAGACAACATCTATGTTGGAAGGCCTCTTGTCCATAGGGAGGAGAACCGTCAAATGTCCGACCCAAGTGTGTATAAACCGTGACCGCTTCCCAGTACTGTTTGCAAGGTTCCACCAATATAGATTACAATGTAGTGTAGGATATATATTAAGCATATTTAAATCCTAGTTTAATTCAATCAAACTACTTCCATTCGCCAACATAAATTCAGGATTCTTGTAGCTATAAGATTACTTTCTTTTGGACATTTGCTGAGTTCATTGATTATGCTTCTCTCTCACAAGAGTTTTTCATTCTGATTTGGGACGCGAGTGACTGAAGCTGGAGAAGCATGGCACATGCCAGTTTACTAAAATCCTGATCTAATAATTTGGCATGTGCCCGCACTCTGCAGCTACTGCCCTCTCCCACGGAAATACTGCACCAGCTCAGAGAGAGCAAGCATTTCTAGAGGCAATAGAAAGTTACAGTAAGCTACTCAGGAAGTAGTGTGCATGCCAAGCATTCACAGAAACGAAGCATTTAATCAATGACACTATGAGAGTATATCTGCATTTGTATGCTTTGTTCCAATGATTACAGGTTGGTGTCTCGGTAAATTTCTCCAGAGAATTGTTATAAGCAAGCTACTCTAACCTCTTGAGCAAACTGTGAATTTCCTCGAACAAGAACATAACAAAGTAGAAGTTCCTCCTTTTAAGGACTTCATTCTTCTTATATACAAATTAAGTATTTTCATAGATACATTACCTATGAAGGTGATAGCCCACTTATAATCTGAAAAGTGAAATAGATTAAGGTGTCATAAAATACGGAGTAAGAAAATGAATCAATTACTTATAATTTAGATTGCTTAAGCAGAAGTAACATATACCATTCCATTCTTTTCGAAAGATGGAGAATCAAACCAGCTATCTATTTCCCAATGCTAGTGCTGCTGAATCCACATGAGCCAGCAAGCAAGCATAAACTTTTTGCTTCAAGCTATCAACAGTCTCCAGCAACCCATTTTTCTCTGCGCTCAACTTGCTTCTCAGTTTATCTAACCATTCATTTGCCTGCTTCAGCTGTGACAATGCAGTAGCAATGTGGTTGTTTGGTTCCAGAAAACGTGCAAAGCTTTCCTTCCCTTTATTTTCCTGATATTCTAGCTGGAAGCCAACATCAAGTGCTCCATCCAAGAATTTGAGAAACCAGGATTGTGATTCAAGTAGAAGAATCTTCCTAAGTTCCTTCATTTCTGTGGAACCACCTCCCTTTGACCATTCTAATTTATCAGCCCCGCTAAGCTCTATTGAGGGCTTTGGAGTTCTTGTCATACTGCTCCCGTGTAAGGAACCTGATTTTCTGTTGGATTTCTCTTTATCTTCCAACGACAAGTTCATTGAGAAATTATCTGATACATCCTTTGTTAGAATTGTAACATCTTCTTTTTCAATAAGTCGGTAGAGAGTAAAGAACTTGGTAAGGTAGATATGGGGGTTTTCTGGTGAGGCGGATGAACAAAGATAGGCAAACATGCTGAAAAACCAGAGAAGAAATGAAGATGTGAAGAAAATTTAGTCGTTTAAATCCAACTATTTTCACGTTTAGTCAATGGTAATAAATATGTTGCTCAAACATGTATGATGACAGATGACAATTTAAATCAACCTCTAAACTTGCCTGAGGCACTTGACAAGATTTTCTGCTGCAATTGCTTCTTTTTGAGCTTCCGCCAGTACCAAAGAAGCTAAGTTTCTCCTCCTAATCATTCCCTTGTAATCATAACGGCCAATGACGAATATAAATACATTGATATTTAAATTAAATCAATACCGTATATATTTTATTAACTGCTTCGGTGCTTGATGTATATGCTAGATGGTCAAAACTAACATAATGAGACCACGTAAATCTTATAAGCCAATTTTTTTTCCCTACAGAACGTATAATCAGCTTAGCATGTTCTGGAGAAGCATAAGAACGACAATGCAGTTGCACCACTGCATTAGTGCTAAAATTGACGAGCAAGTTCAATGAGTTGATATTTGGTTAGAGTATTGTATATTTACACAGATGCTCAAGGCAAGAAATGTACCTTTCCAGGTTTAAGAAGATTGGCAGGCAATTTGGACCAAGATATTGCCTCAGGAGATTGCTTTTTATTGCTACTATTTGACAAAAAATTCATGCCGATGCTGGCTGGGCATTCCACTGCTTGAAATTTTGAAGATGTCCGGGCCACCAAGGTTTTAAAAGCATCTATATCTGAATTATCTGTTGATGCATCAGGACTAGTGCGGGAAGGACTTGATGGCCGTGTCTGTAATGCAATATTAAAAGCTTTAAGCTGGCTTGGATTTTTAAGCCAAAAGAACTGACACAAATTATTCCATCTTTAGAAATTGGAAATTCTTTTTCCCGTTTCAATCCATTAGAATCTTGCAGTCCACAGGAAGAACTGGGTATTCATATTTGCACCCACCAATCAACAGAAAATGCATACTAACAAAATCAAACCACTTGGCATTCACCAATGACAGAATTATTTAATTTGCATAATATCTTCTGTTAATAGCATATATGATGATTGAAGAAAAGGAAGAATACGGCAGGATTATTTCATCAATTTATGTGTTGTACATTTTCAGAACAATGGCATTAAAATGGAGATTTATTTGTATTCCAGATTCGGCAACATAATATGTGCTCCTGGTAACCGTATGATAGAAATGTTAGCAGCAAATTGTTTGGTCATGGTCCTTGGCTGATACTTGGGAGACTCAATTTCAATTTACAAATTTACACTTGAAAAACACACTTACACTTTGTCTGGTAGCTTTTGAGAAGGACCACACAACGGTAGATGATTGAAAAATTACATGTAATGAGGTGATTGAAAAATATCAGAGCCTTGTAGTTTAACTTTCAATATGACCTAAATAGAGTAGGCCAGAAGTAGACCTATCATTCTAAAGAAATTGAAGAAAAGGAAAACTGAAAACACGATAAACATGGGACCTTGATGAAGGATTAACTGCATTATTGAGATAGAATGCACAAAAGGAGAAGTCTTTACAAGGAAGAATCAAATATCTACGACTCAAAATCCTTACCTGACTTTTAAGCTCGTGTTGCTTCCCTTTCAGAAGTCCAACCTTCTTGCCTGCTGCTCCACCATTCTCATTCTCATTTCTTCTTGTACCATAGGTTTGATCTGCTTCTCTGACTTTTGTATTTGGTGTTAACACACCAAGCATATACCTAGAGGCAACACCTGCCTTCTCCACCTTAATTACAAGTTTCTTTTTTGCACTTTCCTCTTTTGCTTCAGCCGACTCATTCAATTTTGAATTGGCAACACCTTCCTGATCAACTTGAACAGGGCTATCTGATCCTGATGCCTCTAACATTCGCATTAAATCCTTGGGATTGCCGATGAAAGGATGTCGCCCCGGAATAGGCCTAACACCGACCAATATAGGAACTGGAGTTCCACCCTCCATCTTATCGACATAGAAGAATTGCCCAAGTTGCAACTTGTTATTTAAGATAAGCTCATTGTCTTTCTTTGAAAGCGATACATAGGTCGAATGAGAAGAATCGGATACTTTTAAGAAAAATCCATGATCTGGCCACAATTCTGATCCACTTATGGCAGGCACTATGCTAATTACCTGTAACAGGCTGGACCTATACTCGCCACGAACTTTTATATTGGAATTAATACTCTGAAGAAGTTTAACTAGCACACCAGGTGTAAGAGATGCCATTTTTCCCTGTTTCAAAAAATGACAGCTTTTATTAATTACTCGTCTAAGTCAAGCCAGAGAACTTGGATCAATCCGTATACAGCAAAATAGGATAGAAATTTCGAGCAGTGATGAAGTGTAGCATACCTGAGAGGAACAAGAAAACAGCAAAAACACAGATTTTTTTAGAGTGGGGGGAATCAAAAGCTTGAAAACCAAATGATGGGGTAGCAAAGTAGTGGGCGACCACAAAGTGCGTATGGTTTTGCCTTTGCCTTTACATGGGAGGCACGTAGGAGAGTCCAACGTCCCCTTGGCTTTTAAGCCAAGTTACAGTGAGAGAAAATGAGCCCACGTTGTCCATTAATTCAAAATCACGTCTTTATTCTCGCAAGGAAATAATGCCTTAGAAATATTCTTCCCATTTTGACTGGATAGTATGGTCCTTACGTCAGTAATTGTTTACAGGTTGCATTTCTATTTCCAGGAAGAGGAAATGGAGCCATTTTTTAAAGCTGGAGAAGTCATAACATCCCAATCAATTACAGAATAACCCACCAAGCGGGTAAAATGTGTTATAATCTTCTTCAACCAAGTCAAGTCCAAGTAGGTTAAAAATGCTTTCCAAGGACTGTCAAATGATTCCAGTTCCCTCTTTTACTTCTATTCAAAGTTAATAAAACTCTCGAGGTCCATGAATTCAGGAAAACTGATCATGTCTAGATGTTGGACTATACACAAGCTGCTAGAACCAGGTTAGCAGCAATGCAAATTTCACAAACTATGCAGCATTCAAATTCTTTGGCTCAAGATCGCAGGACGGTTGCAAACCAAGCTTGAAAAGAACAAAATAATTTCCAGTTTCTTCCATGAGCTGATGGTCAGGAACAACAATAAGATGCACATTTTCTGATTACAGCTAGCTAGTGAGGAATGGAAAATGGTGCTTCTGCCCATAAACTTATCAACGGCCTTTAGTAAACCACAGTTTCAGATGAGTCTACATGGCACTTGTGGCCTCCCCCTAGAGAAGAACTGTACAATCTTTTATCAAAGCTGAAGTGCAAGAAGCGTTGTGTTCCTCATTGCCAACCCCCGATTGAAAACTTTGAGGTTGAACGCACGCAATTTGCACTTCTAATTGTCAATGGAAAATATGCATTGATATTAGACATCAGTAAGTCTTGTGGAAAGCCACAGCCACAACGGTGAATCTAAGTTCCACTAGCAAACAAAATGACAACAAAATATGAAGAGGAGCATAATCGTATTAATCTTTATGCTGTAGATATTTGGTCCTAATAAGAATTCTCTAATACACATATAGTTTGACCCGTAATTGCAAGAATGAATACTTTAACTACCAAAATCACATTGATGTTCCACCAATTGGAACCATACACTCAATACAATATACATCTTAATATATTTGAACTACTCCAAGAAATAACTAAAATCTCGAGGATGATCATGGAAGTTCATAAAGATATACAGCTTACCAGCAGATCTAAAATGAAGAACATTTCCCACTTTGATAGGAAGTTTTTTTTTTCTGTGAATGCTTTCTTTCTAATTTCTATGAATCAAGGGAGTAAAGCGCCCAACCAGTAAAGTTCTTTCCGAGGGCCCACTCCAAAACTGTTAGTGTTGAGCTTTCTTCTTTCTTCCTACTAACATGAGTCAATTCAGCATGGTCAAGAGTTGAGCTCTCTTCTTTCTTCCCTTCGACAGCAGCGGTGTTGTATTGTTTGTCTGAGTCGTTTCTTTCCATGCTGGATTCTCTGCGGAAAGTGCGCCACAAGAAGAGTGGGGCCGTGGGCTGTTGACACATGGGTTCTTGTTGGTGGGGCCTAATGGGCGGTGGGGATGTTAGGTCATCATAGTTGGACATGGCCGACCCGTATGATGAACTGACAGCCTGATCATCAGGCCTATTCTCCCACAATGATATGAACTGCAGGCTTCACTGGATAGAAAAATTGGTTAACTTATTTTATTTCAGAAAACTAAATAAGAAGAGTATATATTTGAAGTAACAAGAAGCTTATTTATTATGGTAATGATCTTTGCCCATTTATTACGTTGATTCGACATCATTTTTGGTAAACCATGCCCACCCTGCTGAGGAGGTCCAGGTTATATTGTTAATTAGAAGTAGGGAAATTGACGCAAACAGCACTATATAGGTAACAATAATAACTTATATTTTAGCAGCTCTCTTTAGTATTTTTAATCATTATTTGGCTACACGACCCCTAATACATGCGTCAGCCTCATCTGTGGTGAAAGTTATTCCCTCTAACCATCATTATCTCCTCTTTCCCCAGTTTCTTTTCCACAACAAAATTTCAATATTTTCAACAAATGACTGGTGTTAAATTAATGTTAAATATCATTTGCCTTGTATAGAATAACGTATGTCGAGAAAGAATGAGGTTTGAATGGCCTCATTTAGAATTTTTTAAAATAAAAACCCCCGCTCAACAGGGATTGAGATAGACCAAATTCAGATATCTAGTCCCTCTCCATGTAGTTGAGTAGTCTTGACTCGATCGAGTACAATTTTCTCCTAAAAGAACGCTTGACCCCCGTTGAGTTGTCTCGACTGTGTCCAAGTTAGGCAATTTCAGAGGAGTCAAGTCCATTTCTACTCAATTATGACTAATTTTAAAATCAGATTACCACTTGCATAAGTTTCCCCATGGAATAATGGGAGACAGCTGGCAGAAGTATCTTCCTCAACGCCCTTGTCTACGCATTTTTAATCCCTCATAGTTGATGAACACTTCAGTCCGAGCAAATTAAAAACCCAATAAAATTAAAACCCCATGCATCCGTCCCTTCCATTACCTATGTGTACTAAATTCAAGAACAAAGGAACACACCCTGTGCAAGCTCATGTTTCTAACACAAGCTATTAGGTCAATTGGACTCTGGAGATAATTTATATTTCAAATAACTTGGTGAACTGTGTGCTTTATGTTTTAGTTGTTATGCTATTTACCTCGTTCTTTTATTTTGCATTTGGTGCCTGCGCAAACTCACACAACACATGCACATATAAGCATCAAGTGTAGGCACACATCAGATAAACACGGGGATGGCATATTCCAGAGCAGCGTTTGTGAAAGTACCAAGAGTTTTATGAGTTCTTACTTCAGGCGATGAGCACCGAATGTATCTGCAAATATTTGAAGCTCTGAGACTTGTGTCAACGTTGAAACCAGATGCAGCAGCACGAGAAAAAGCTGCTGATAATTCCTGCCAAACAGCAACAAGTCGTACATCCATGATCTCAGTAGTTCCTTCCTGTAGCAGTGAAACAAGAAGGACCGGTATATCATAAACAATTCCCCGGGGGGGATGAGAATAAGGCCTCTCAAGACATTAATGATAAGAGTTCTTAGATTGCTGCATCATATATGATTGTTTCAACTAAAGCACAAAGCCTTTTACTAGGGAAGAGAACCTGTATATATATGCTTTCATCCACGAACATTATGCTTGCTAAAAAAGTCTTTCGATTAATCTGAAGATTCACAGCAAACAAATTTGCACAGGGTGATCTCAAATTTCCCCAAGTAAATAAAGTACCTGATCAGTAAACGGGGGAAAGCGGGTGATCATACCAAACATATAGAAATGTTTGGCAAACAAAAGATTCATGAAAAATACATACAGACAGAACTAAATTAAGATCCGGAAAGTTGCACTAAAGCTTCAGCTGGATGTGATAAATGCAAGTTTCTATTATGTTCATGACAAAAAAGGACAACATGGTTCAATCATAAATATAAAACATACAGTACTTTGTCTCACACAGAAATGTTACTCCAGCCTGAGTATGAATTTCCTTTTATAAAAAATACAGTTTTATTAGTTATAGAAGTGTATCTACAATTATTAAGAGGATAAGATCCTCTAACATCAAAAAAAAAAAAAAATGTCAAGATTACACCACATATTTCCAGCTACGAGTAATTAAAAGAAAGGGACCCTCGAAAAAGGCAAGTCTGAATTGTACAAAACTGTGACAAAAGACTCATATAACCGATTTCAAGGTTATGGGGAACAAAATTTAAACTTCGTTTTTGTTAATGCACTTCAACATTAGAAACCTTTGTAATAAGTAAAACAAAATATAGCCAGTTCAGTTGACTATTTAAGGAGCAAGGACAACAACAGTGTCTGCAAAGCCTAATCCTTAATTGGCATTGATAGTTTGTCAAGAAACACCCAGGCAGACACATTGTTCATTTTCTCAAAGTTAGCAAGTCTGGATAGACATGTCCGTCAACAACTATATGTTCACCGTCTAGACCAGTGAAGTCTACTAATTAAGATCAATACTAAATACAGCAATTTCATAGGAGGTCATATAGAAGGCACAAATTTAAATTTTCCCACTATATTCCAAAAGTAGATCAAGAAATATTTTTAGGCATATCCTTTGAAATGTTGATAAGAGAATTTCATGATATGTTCTTTTAGCACTTTTTCCTCATGGGTGGGTTTCTTTAGGAGCAAGGTCAACAACCATTCTACTGTTTATGAGTAAAAAAATATCCAAAAGATATAAGAAGAGCTGCAGGAAAATAAAATACCAATTCAGTGTTACAAAATTTTCTTCTACTCCATTCCATCAGGGTCATCTCCCCAATTAAAGCAGAAATGTTCGTTTAAGAATAAAGTTACTAATAAGTTAGTGCATAGTAACAAACAGTATTTCCTTTTTACTTTTTGGGAATCGCAACAAACTGCATTTCAATGTCGGAAACAATATTGTAACTACAAAAAAAAAATTCTGTATCATGGTATGATAATTGGATTTGCTACATCCAGATTTTCATTGGAAATCAAGATAAAAAGGAAAATCGGCCACATAAACAGACAATGAGAAATGAAACAAGTCCATACCAGAAAGCAAATCCCCTGCTCCCTGAAATTGATGGAGAGAAATTTAGTGTATGCCCCAATAATAACACTAAAAAATGAACATTTATAAGCGATGCACAAATAAATATCTCTGAATATATTCTTCCGGCTGCTTCTAATTGAGACATCTCGGCGTCAAATGTATAAACCAGTTCCAAAATATCGGGTGTACTTATGAACCCGTACAAACCTGAAAATAAGAATTGCCAAATATACTAAAACTAATGTATATTGCAAATAAGTTCCCTCTTGAGTTGCAAATGGAACTACCTCTCAAGTGTTCCCTTCGTGAACCATGTTTTCACATTTTTACAGCTCCCAACTTCAAGCTTAACTAACTCCGCAGCCGATGCAACTTGTTCCTATGCACAACAAATGGTTTAACTGATCCTGAGGCAATTTTCTCGGTATTTGCACCACTAGAAACAAACAGATCACATCTGACCAAGAAGAATAAATAACTGAGAATCTACGAGTTGAACATTTATGGCAAAACTATTGTAAAATATATCAATTAAATTTCCTCACTGTGAACGCTTAGGTGACAGCTGGAGTACAGCACAGTCCAGAGGCGTATCTGACTTCATATTGTTTTACTGAGGGAACACAAAATTTCCCTAGTCTTATTTTACATATGCAATCCCATACCCTGTAATCTTGGAACATATCAAAATATAGTAATACTTAGCATAGAAAAATTTAACTTATAGATGCTCTCCATAAAGAGATTTTACCATAATCCAAATAATAGAAACATATTTCCAAAAGTACGCATGTATCTGGATAAAATAAGGGAATTGAATAAAGTGAACATTAGTAGACAAAAGTTTTCAGTTAAATATATTATCACTACATATTAAAAGAGGCAAAGTAAAGGCGGACACGTGTCGCCATACCCCGTATTCGTAATTTCTTTTTTTATTTTTTTTTATTTTTTTTGCCATCAACCACTCCGTCTTCTTCATTTTTACACTCAACCAACCATACCTCTTCCTCCATTCCATTCCAAGTTATCTGTATTGCAAAATTGTCCACTTCCGCGCTTTCCTTCATAGACCGTTCATTGCAAGAACGAACCCGAAATACTCTACCTTACCACAGTGCTCTGAGACTTCTGGTGCTTTTCCACTGGAATTCGAATTCTTGCATCAGGTATTGCTAGGATGATTCTCACTTTTTTTTTTTTAACAGTTAGGTACATTTTCGTCTAAAATTGTTGAAAAAGGAAATAAGATGGGCAAATTGAATTCGAAATTTCAGGAAAGATATAATTTGTTTGGATTTCATTTTTTTGTTTTAAATCAAATATATATATATGTTTGAGTTTAAAATGCCAATAGCTAACAAGGAAGAAAATGCAAATAAA
>CAIGRL010218727.1:0-22809 GCA_903798325.1 Fraxinus xanthoxyloides
ATTATCTTTAGATGGTTATTCAATCAAGTCAATTTAATCCTATATTTAAATATCGGAGTTCTTATAATCATTAAGTAAGCAGTAAAAATACAAGAATGATCACGGAGAAATCCCAACTGGGTAAAAACTTCGGGTACTTTGCTGGTCAACAGTCCACTATAAACAATTCGTGACTTACAGTCCACCAGACTAGACGACGATACGTACTATCTGATCTTCTGACTATAATTTCAACACCTTTTCTGAATTATGTGCTCCTACACCAATTTCAACTGCAAGTTCAAAAACTCTCATGGATTCTGCGCTCCTGCAATAACTCCTAACTTTGTGGAATCGTTTATCTCCTGTGAAACCTAGAAAAACAATCCCATTCTTCACCAACTGGAACTCCAGTTACCTTCATCGATTTTCAGCAACTCTGATAGATATGTAGAAAGCAGTGGTTTAGTATTTGGATTAGGAATATGATGTCATGAATGTTGAAAGCTTCAAAGATGAAGAGAATATGAAAGCACAATGTTTGCTCAATGTTCAATCTTAAGAAAATCTCGTTCTGGGGTTGTTTGATATTTATAGATAGGGTAAAAAACAGATGGGCCAGGAAAAAAAAATTTAAAACATGAAATAAAAAATTCCTGTATAACCCTGTAGCTAAGCAACAGACTGTCACTCGAGCGAAGGAAGGGCGAAAGTCTAGCGAAATAGTTTCTATTTTTGTAGCTCGAGCCAACCCTTGGCGATAGTCTAGTGAAAATCCACGTCGTTTTCCTCCTTATTCTAAACTCGAAATTCTAGACCTATTTAACCAACTATTAAACAAATTGCACATTATTCCCTGAACTTTTACACTATCAATTTAAGTCCTTTTGTTCATAGAATTTGCCAATTATAAAATCAACTAAAACCTAATAAACTCCCAATTTAGCATTCTATGACAAAACACTAATATATGTCAAGAAAGTAATAAAATAAAAGTTACAGACTCAAAACAATGACACAACCTAAGCTACAAAATGTATTGAACGAACTCTGCAGTACATGTTTCCTGAAATAGATAACTCAAATACCAGTGTAAAATGTGTGAAAAACAGGATTAAAGATAATCACAGTTCAAACAGTTTAATTGTAAGTGTCATTTAAGCAATTGTAATTCAAATAGCATATTTTTCAGTTTTAAAACACAAGTTAAACTAAGACACAGTATCAATGCAACCCAACATACCAAAACGAAATACTGACACTGTAAAAATATCAAAACCTTAATTTAGCAAAACTAAACTCAAACAGATATGCACGTGCTCCCCTAAGTGCAAACTCTCAATGTGCTTAAATAGTAGGTAAATGTATCTATATCTCACCCTAACGATCCCTCAAACATAAAATGATATTACTTTGTAAATGTATCTATGTCTCAACCCAACGACTCCTCAGACATACATTGTAAATTATAAAATGCAAGTAATAAAATATGTTATCAATTTTATATATATAGAAAAACGTTGATTACATCCAGATTTAGAAAAATCATACACAACATGTAAGCAAAAAAATCTAGATACAAGACTCTTCCAATCAACAAAACTATACAAAAACTGCTTATCTACTCCCCCTTTTTTGTTACACAATGACAGGGGTAAGCCTATATCTATGAAGCACCATCAACATCATCAACATCATTAGAATCTGTCATCTCCTCAGATGCCTCATTGTCATCCCAATGACAGCGTATCCATCGGAGTCCACGCTGTATGTATCCAACAGCACTCCAAAGTAAAACAACATCGGCAATGAGTCAATCACCTATCGCATGCAGCTGTGTGATCTCCGCCATCAACAAGTCTGTTGCCCGTTAAGCACGGTCATCTGTCCCAAGAGAGCGACTGACGGGTCAATGGGAGCATATGCTGGAGGAGCCAACTCGGGAAGAAGATGAAGAGCCGAAAAAGTAGACAGATATCGGAGGGTGGGGAGCAGAAGGAAAATCGGACAGTTAAAAAAGAAAAGGTCATTGATGGGATCAATCGACACAGCCGAGTCAGCTGGCTGTGCTGGCTCGGATGAAGCATGAGATCGACTCTGGGTGATACTAGTATGGACAATCGGCCTAGAAACCCGTCTCGGACCTCCTTCAGGGAAACTAGCTTCTAAGGAAGTGACTAACCTATGAATATGGCACGCATATGGTAGCCCAACCCTCGTACTCGTCATACGAAAAGCCCTCAAGATCTGCTGGCATATGAAAGTGGGAAGATCAATAGAATCGCCATGCAGCAGGGCGTAAAGGAAACGAGTCTTCTCCATCGTTAATGAAGAAGTGGGAGAAATCGACCAAAGATTCATGCACACAATGCACAATAGAATCTGGCGATCAGTGGGTAGAGATCCAGTGCGCATCGCACCTCGACCACCCTCCATCGGTGTGTTAAACACAGTGGAACGGACTAAAGTGTCCGAAAGAAGGAAATCGGGAGTAAGATATGGAAACATGGGATGGACGACTCTCAAAATGTGAATAAGACTCGATATAATGTGCGGAGTAATCTGAACTACCGACCCGAAGAAAAACTCAAAAAAAAGAGCCGCTAACATCATGGTTGTTAGTGTAGAACTTTTGAACAAGAAGACTGGTGGAGGTGACAAGTCAACAAGTAGAGGTTCCCAGCATCGGGAAGTGAAAATAGCAGCGAAATCGGGGGATAAATCTGACATAATGGCCTCGCACTCGAAAAGAACGGGGCGAAGAAAAAACTACGACCCAAAAACATCTTGGGCTACAACAGAAACGAACATAGTTTGACGATAAACAATCGAAGTACTAGGAGTAGACGGGGTAGTGTGGGCTCTCTGGCGGCTCTGAAAGAATTGAATAAAAAACTCTCTAAAACCTCGAAATAAGACAAATGAACATATGATATACATGACATGCATGAATGTACGCAAAATGAGGCCAAAAAAAGTGACATGTTGCAAAATGAGGCCAAAAAAAGTGTCATGTAACATACCCTATAGTGAATGCACTATATGCGATGATGCCTAGAC
This sequence comes from Fraxinus xanthoxyloides, assembly GCA_903798325.1. Lineage (NCBI taxonomy): Eukaryota > Viridiplantae > Streptophyta > Magnoliopsida > Lamiales > Oleaceae > Fraxinus > Fraxinus xanthoxyloides. The sequence continues at coordinate 3,040 of CAIGRL010218727.1, forward strand.
GTAGGTGATGTGAAGGCATGACACGTGCCGTGGTGTCTAGACAAAGGACTTGGTGTCATGATGTTGTGACGTGATGTCATCGTACGGTGTCACCAAACATACAACTCCAACACACACACCGACCCCAACACAACACAACACAATAACAAACATCAAACCTCAAAAACTCCTCCCCTCGCAAATTACCAAAGCAACCTAATGTCAATCAACCAAAGCCAATCAACCATCGAACAACCTCCACCCGATCAAAAAGACATCAAAGTGACCATCCCACCGATCACAACCCAATACAATACTTATCAAAATCTCATCTAACACACAACTCAATAAAATTCAATACACAATGAAATATGCTAAAAAGTATGCCAAAAAATCCAAAGGTCTCAATGTGTTGTGCAAAATCGAGCAAAAGTGATGAGAAACTACCACATGATCTAAACATGAAGTGTAATAACAAACCTACACACGAAAATGGCCAAATCATGAAAAAAGTTGAAGTAAATAGCAAAAATAGTGAAAAAACAAAGAATTTGGAATTTTACCTTTGAAACTTAATATATTGATGATGTAGATGGACTATGTAGTTTATTAGGCGAGGTAAAATGAGTGGGTGCTACGAGAAATTGAGAGAATTTTTGAAAAGTTAGTGAAAAACCCTTAAACCTACAAATTTACGCTCTGTCGATCAAGCGACCATCGAGCGATAAGCGAGCGAGACAGCTTCTGCTACTGTTGCTCGAGCATGTTCCAACGATAGACTGGTGACACCTCAATTGACAGAAATAGCAACAAAAATTAAAAAAATTAGAAAAATAGCATTTTTAAAATAAAACGTTAATATACACAACTCAAGCTCTCGACATTTCGAAAATTAAAATCAAGCATGCAACAACAAGTCGAACATTTTCAAAACGACTTTCCCACATATACAATTAAGTTCAAGATGGAGTAAAGTGTATAAATGACTCATGTATGTAATGTGCCACTATTTTCTCATGGAAACGACTCCAAACTTTAAATTTGTGAGAAAGAACATGCATACATCACTGTTAAATAAGTATGATCCCTACTGAAGAAAGTCATACTCGAATAAATTTTAGGAACTGAAAATGAGCTCAATTATGTGATAATTTTTCTTTTCTCCCCTTAAATATGAGCATATTTAATTTTTTTATCGCTTTTCTTGTAAATAACAGCTTATGTACAGACTTCGTCCATTAAGCGACTAAATTGACTCCTATAACGAGTTTTCAACCGGTTAACCCAAGTCAGATGATCATAGGCACTAGATTATAAGAAACCCCTCGAGCTTAATTACTCAAGTCAAATAGACTTCGAACAAAATATAAGATGAACCAATTAAGCACTCATATTTTCTTTTCATCATCAAGACTATCGCGAGTTAAGGTCATCTAAATGTAGGCCAGTTCATGATTGAGATCACCCTACCAACACGTGAATGCCATCCCAAATCTCACACATGCGGTTTAGACTCATTCACAAGATTATAGTCTGTGCAATGCAGAAGTTTACATGACGACACATATACTAAATACTCCACGTTAAACCGAACCTAGCAATGAAAATAACAATGTAAAACAGATAACTACTTACTTGATCATACATAACATGTTTAAAATCATAACAAGGTGTTGCTTGCCCAAAACGAAAATATTTTTGTATTTTTCACATTTTTCAATTTTTTTTTTGTTTTTGAAACAATACCTAAGTGGTTGACTTGACTGAGTTAACCAAGTCATTATCTCAGTTAAGTGGCTGACTTGATTGGCAAGAAAGTCAACATTTCTAGTGAAATCCAGATTTTTACTTCTAGTCACACAGTTATGACCGGTGCACCACAGTGGTGGCAAGTGGGAATGAACCTAGATCCGAACCTGCTCAATGGTTGTTGCCGATAAGTAGGACGAGTGACCCTATGTTGTTCGATAGGTCTCTATCTAACGATATGCTTACCTTTGTTTCAGATAAGCAATCTCACGAGCTTTGTTCATGGCAGGAATGAACGTGGTCTTGAAAGTACTAGTAGTAGATCACGGTTATGAACATAACCCAGACCATGTCTGTCATCCGGAGGCTTGTTCATCCCAAGAAGATTATCCAACTTCTGCGAGCCACTCATGAATGATTGGAGTTGAGCATTAGATTTAATCAAGATTAGAAGTTAATAATTTAACTTTAATCTCCAAGTTTACATTGATGAGCTTCAACTCACTCACTTNCACTTTCTTGGTCGAGTCTTGAAGTTTGCTCCATAATTTTCACGTTCAAACTCAAGCTCGTTCACCTTCTTCATAACGACTTTATTGACATTCTTGATTTTGAGACTCTCCTTAAACAATTCACGATAAGACTCGTGAATGTCTGTCTCATCATCAGACTTTTCAGTAGACTGCCCACTTTCATTCTTCGTTTCCCCCTTCTCAATCTCACGATCAGATTCGATTGCAGCAATCGAGGTGAAGGCCATGAATTTTTGTTCATCATCACCACCTGATCTCATTCTGAGAACTAGAATCCGACTCCCCATCACTCATGGTCACATCTAAAGCCTTACGCATTTCCTTATTCGGGCTCCTATTCAGATTAGGACATTCATTCCTATAGTGACCGTAACCCTTGCATCATGGCATTGGACATATTGAGTTTTCTTGGCGAGAGTCTTAGATGTGTTATTCTCACGTCTACCTCACGAGAGTTTACTAGGGATTTCACTACTTTGTGCTTGAGGCTTTCTCCTATTCCTAATCACCTTCTAGAATTTTTTAACGAAATAGGTTATTTCGTCGTCCCTAAGTGTCTCAGTGTCAGTGAATTCGCTCTCAGCTTCTCTAACAGTGTTCATGGCGATGGATTTAACCTTTTTAGGTTGTGAGACAATGAGTTCGTATGTTTGAAGTGATCCTATGAGTTCTTCAATTTTAATAGCATCCAAGTCTTTATTCTCTTCTATCGCAGTAACCTTCGATCTGAATCACTCGAGCAGTTATCTAAGGACTTTTCTAACAATTTTTTACTCGGGGATCCTCTCACCTAAATTAAAACTCTAATTGACTATGTCATTCAATTAAGTATAGCAACTATCAAACGTCTCAACATCAACCATCTTTATCTCTTCAAACCTAGTGGTTAACATTTGCAATTTTGAATTCTTAATAGTTTTAGTTCTCTCGTTTGTGGTTTCTAGAATATCCCAAACTTCCTTAGAAGTTTCACACATCGATAGACACATAAACTCTTCAGCAGACACAGCCATGAACGGGGCTTGAAGGCCCTTATTGTTCCAATTACATTAATCCAAATACGTTCGTCCAAAGCCTTAAAAAAAGCTCTCATTCAAACATTCCAGTAGGCATAATTGCTTCCGCCGAAAAATGGAGGCACGGATAAAGACCGACTCGCCTAGAATTAACAAAAAGGGTCAGGAATCGATTTAAGGCTCTGATACCAATTGGAATTTTCAGAGTTCAACCCTAACAATATCTGTAGGGGGTGAATAGGTATTATATGGGGAATAAAAAATATTAATTAATTAGAAACAAGTCATCAATTAATTATCTCTAGATGGTTATTCAATCAAGTCAATTTAATCATATGTTTAAATACCGCAGTGCATATACTCATTAAGTAAAGTAGTAAAAACACAAAAATGATCACGGAGAAACCCCAACTAGATAAAACTCCTTACCTTTACCAGTCGACAATACACTATAAAATGATTTGTGACGTACAGTAGACCAGATTAGACGACGACGCGTACTATCCGATCTCCTGACTGTAATTTCGAAAGCTCTCCTGAATTCTGTGCTCCTGCACCAATTCCAGTTGCAATTTTCAAAGCACTCATGTATTCTGACTTCATGTAGCAACTCTTAATTTTGTGGAATCGTTTATCTCCTGTTGAACTCGAAGAACCGCCCGTTCTTCAACAACTGGAACTTCAGTTACCTTTCTCGATCTTCAACAACTCTGACAGATATGTGGAAAGAAGTGGTTTGGTATTTGGATAGGAATCTGATGTTTTTCGCCACCAAGAACAGTATGTCAAAGAAACATGAAGGTTGAAAGTTTCAAAGATGAAGAGAATATGAAAGCACAATGTTTGTTCAATGTTCAACCTTAAGAAAATCTCGTCCTGAGGTTGTTTGATATTTATAGGTAGGGTAGAAAACAAATGAGCCGGAAAAAAAGCATTTAAAACATGAAATAAAAAGTTCCCGTATAACCCTGTCGTTCAAGCGACACGCTTTTGCTCGAGCGAATGAGGGGCGACAGTCAAGCGAAGCAGTTTCTATTTCTGTAACTCGAGCCAACCCTTGGCGACAGTCTAGCGAAAATCTGCGTTGTTTTCCTCCTTATTCAAAACTCGAAATCCTAGATCTATTTAATTAACTTTTAAACAAATTGCACATTATTCCTTGAACTTTTACACTATCAGTTTAAATCTTTTTGTTCACAGAATTTGCTAATTATAAAATCAACTAAAACCTACCAAACCCCCCCCCCCTTTGACATTTTGTGACAAAACACTAATCTATGTCAAGTCAATAATAAAATAAAAGTTACAGACTCAAAATAATGATACAACCTAAACTACAAACTATCTTGAACAAACTCTGTAGTACCTATTTTCGAAATTTTCAGTGTTCGACCCTAACAATATCTAGAGGGGTGAATAGTTATTATATGTGGAATAAACAATGTTAATTAATTAGAAACAAATCATCAATTAATTATCTCTAGATGGTTATTCAATCAAGTCAATTTAATCATATGTGTAAATACTGCAGTGAATATAATCATTAAGTAAAGCAGTAAAAACAGAAGAATGATTACGGAGAAACCCCAACTGGATAAAACTCCAGGCCTTTACTAGTCAACAACATACTATAAAATGATTTGTGACTTATAGTCCACCAGACTAGACGACGACACGTACTATTCGATCTCCTGACTGCAATTTCGAAAGCTCTCCTGAATTTTGTATTCCTGCACCAATGTCACCATCAGAAATAACTAGAAGTTCTCTATCTTGTAGCAATTTCAGCAATTCTAGCTTCACCTTAAATTTCTTATTGTTTTTCCTTCTAATTTACAACATCTAGTTTTTCCTTCTTCTACAACTTATAACTATCCTTCCAAATGTGCTCCCGTGTCTTGCAATAATTACAAACTTTATTACTATAATTAGACCTTAATTTGCCCCTCACATTTTAAATCCAACAAGATGCTTCATCTTCTCCTTTGAAAACGAAGCATTATAAACTTCTTCAATAATAAGAGTATCACAATTGTATAAGATTGTGTCTCTAAACGATAAGTATGAAGCGGACAACGAACACAATAATATCACTTCTAAATCTTCTTCATCATACTTAATCTCTAAAGTTTCCAAATTAGCGACGATTTCTTTAAAAAGTAGCTAGATGATCTTCCAAAGATGTACCTCTGTCATACGATGATAATATATGCATTACTTCAGATGCAATTTGCTAGTTAGGGTTTTCATCATTCACAATTGCTCCAATTTCAACCATAATACAGCTGTAACTTTTTTTTAAAAAAAAGTATTGAAGAATATTATTCCAAATCTGAGGATGTATCTGTGATAGGACATTTCGATCCTTACGATGTCTCTCCTCCATAGACCAAGTTGATGGGATCTTATCAAATCTCAACAACACGTCATCTAAATCCATTCGAGAAAACATTGTTCGCATCTTTACTTGCCAAAGTAAAAATTTGGTGTTGTGATCCGCATCGAAATATCATTCTTTATAGTTTCCATCACCAAAAACCAAACCTCAAACTAAATTGATTGAACATCGCTCTGATACAGCTTGTTAAGAATTATTTGTGATTTTATACCACTTGTTAATAAATAAAGGAATGAAAATAATATGACAATATGAAAATCAAATAAGAACACAAAATTTACGTGGTAAGAATATACCACGAGCAGAAAATGAAAATTTATTAATATCAATAATAGAGAATCACAAATTATTGTGTAGAATGTAAGGATTGATTTTTCTAGAAGTTTACCCCTCATATATATAGTGTAAAGAACAACCTAAGATATGGTGGAGTCCAACTATAACAAGTTTATAAAATAATGATTGTTTACGATAAAATAGGATTAAAAAAATCTGTCAAAATAGCGAACTGATTAAAAATTGGATAAGAATGCTGCTCGAATGGAGGTCGAGCAGTGGTTGGTTGCTTGAGCGGCCTCCTCGAGGCTAGCGAGTGTTGGATTACTCGTTTTGAGAGCTCGAGAAGTGGTTAGATCCTAGCGAGCTCTAGGCGTGATGCTTCCTTCTCTTTGCAAGATTTATTCGTCTCCTACTGCAACTTGGACTCTTTCATGACTTCTTCAAGTCCAAAATAAATTTCAAACTTCCAAATTGAATTTAAACTAGAATTCCCAAGTGGACTTTAACTAGATTCTCAAATAATCTTTCAAATATAATTCGAGTCACACCTTAATTCTAACATATTCATTTGTTTTCCCTGCATATTTTACTAATGCATTTGCATATTTTCTCAGCAAATTTTGTTTATAGTTTGTTGTTCTTGAGAGACAAATTATAGAAATCAATAATACTTCGATGTTCGGGTTGTCTTCGTGAACGGACAATGTAGACCATGATAATGATTAACCGTATTTTGGAGGTGTATTTATGCTACGAAGTGCATTCACAGAATTGGTAGAGGCAAACAAGTCTTAAGAAAAGTGTCATTACGTGCCATGAAGCCGAGTCTGACATAGATTGGGATTCTCGCATTTTCCAACTTTTTCTACTTCTTTCTCTTGCAAGACACCCACCAACAAAATCAGTTTAAAAAAATTTAATGGCAATTGATATAGGATATTCTTATCTCATCAAGTAAAATGCTCGAAATTTACATATCGATACTCTTTTAGGATAGAATATAAATTTAGGCTTATTCTTAAAACGAATGTACTTTTCTAATAATAAGACTGAAATACACATACATTTAAATTTTTTAATGAAAAAACTTCGACATTTTATTTCAAACAAGAAAACAGTACTTTTAACGTTTTACTGCAAAGACTATGACATGGAATTAAGAGAGAAACACGAGTGATGATACTCTAAATCGAACTAGCTAGAATGAGGAGTGGCAACGACAAGTAGAGGATTCATTTTATGAACTGTGCTTCCAACGGCTTCAGTCATGTCCCAATCTTTTGCTCCAATTGGCAATGCAAAATCAAAGTTAAGCATCAATTTTGCTAATGCTAACTCATTAACAGCCATGGCAAATGTAATACCAGGGCAGCCTCTTCGACCAGCACCAAATGGAATGTACTCAAAATTAAAGCCTCTAAAGTCCACTGCCGTGTTTTTAAAGAACCTTTCTGGATTAAATTCTTCAGGATTTTCCCATTGCATGGGGTCTCTTGCAATTGCCCAAGCATTGATGATCACTTGCGTTTTAGCTGCAATGTGGTACCCCATTACTTTGCTGTCTTGGGTTGATTCTCGTGGAACCAGCATTGGAATCGGAGGGTGTAGTCTAAGGCTCTCTTTCATCACTGCCTTTAAATAATGCATGTTCTCTAAATCCTCTTCTGTTACCTCTAATTTGCTTCCTACTACTTCTGTCACCTCGTTCTGCAGTTTCTTCATTATTTCTGGGTGCTTTAAAACCTCAGCCACTGTCCACTCCAAAGAAGTATATGTTGTATCAGTCCCTGCACCAAACATATCCTGTCATAAACGCAGAAGGGTTAGTTCATTGAACGAAGTTAAAACTATATAATAGCTTGCAATATATTCAACCAAATGAATGATTTCCCTTTGTTGAACTACCTCCAATATAACCTTAAATTGTTAGAGAGAAAACTCCTTTGTTTAGTTAAATTTAATCTTCAATGAACTCTGCATGTGAAATATAGAGGAAGAGACGGAGATATGCTTACAAAAATGACACCCTTGATGGACTCATCATCAAGGGCGAAGCTAGACTTGCTTTCCCTTTGAATTTCGAGCAATAAGTCCACTAGATCTGCTTCATTGCTGCTGTCATCACGATCCATCTTTCCTTGATTTCTATTTCTATGATCTTCAACTACACCCGACAAAAATTCATCAAACGCTTTAGCCACTTTATCGACTCTGTTGTCCAAACCATTAATTTTATTCATCCACTTAAGCCATGGAATGAAATCGCCTGCATTAAAAGTGCCTGCTAGCTCCATAATTTCCTTCAACATCAACTCAAATTTGGTGCTTCCTTCTGTTTCGCCATCGCTATATTTCTTCCCCAGGGCCACTCTACAAATCGTATCATTAGTAACTGACACCAGTAAATTGCTCATGTTTGTCACGGACATGGGAGAAGAAGATGACTGTCTTATTTTATCGATCAAAAGATCCGTTTCTTCTTTTCTTATATAACGAAAAGATTGAACCCTCTTGTTACTCAAAAGATGTAGCACACAAATACTTCTCACCTGTCTCCAGTGCTCACCATAAGGCGAAAAAGCTATGTCCTTGGAGCCATAAACAATTTTATCAGGAATGCTCACTTTTGGCCTGTTTGAGAAAATGATGTCCTGAGTTTTCATGATCTCACGAGCTGCATCAGCAGACGAGACAACAACTGCTGGCACTCGTCCCAGATGAAGCATCATGAGGGGACCATAGCGTTTGGATAGCGCTTGAAGCGCGATATGAGGGTATAAGCCGAGTTGGTGAAGATTACCAATCACGGGAAGCTTTGGTGGCGATGGCGGTAACCTTCTCCTCGCTGATGAAGCTGGATTAGAGAACCATTTGAAGAGGAAAATGGTGAACAAAGCTAAGGAAACAAGAGGAACTACGAAATTTGAAAAAAGACTCATTTTCTTTTCTGATTTCTCAAGCAGAGGAAACTTGCATGATAATCTTCTTGTATTAATTCTTCTATTTATACTGTGTTTTCTTCTCCCTGAACGCCATACAATCTTGAATCTTGAAAATTAGCCATTGATCTTTGAAAAATGTGCCATCAGACCGCCAAATATGATCAGTTGCATTTTACTGGATAAATATGACTTCCTATTCATCCCTATTAGGGTTGAGCCCGTCTTTGTAGTAATTACATGACATTAAATGGTAGATTCATTTAAATATAAAGTCACACGACTCATTTAATCGAGCCTATCATTTAATGTCTTGTAATTGCCACATAGATTGAGACTTAATTCCAATGGGGATGAATAGTATTATTCCTTCTTGTTTAGCTTTGAGTCTTTAACTCAACCGGGTCAAGAGTTAAATGCTTATTAAAATGGAGAATAGGTTTGAGTCTTTAACTCAACCAAGTCAAGAGTTAAATGCTTATCAAATGGAAAACTGTGGAACTAAGAGTAATTAGATGGAATTTAAGTTGTGGGTTTCCAAGGTAAACGCTGTTGTAATTTCCATCTCTAATTGGAATTTCGGAGCCCCAAAGTATTAGACAAAATCAACTTAAAAAACACGGGGAATATAGACTTTGATAGAACCTGGCCGTCTTGGAGCGAATTCCAAATTGAACAGTAATGTGAATATATTTTATTTTTTTAACCGGTTGAAAATTCGAAACGAGCGAGAAGGATGATGCCTAGAATTCTAACTAATCGATAGATAAATGATAAAACACTAATGTGATTTTTTATCCACGGAAAACTTGAAATGAACTAGAAGGTGGATGGATAGATTTCTAACTACTCGATAGAAAAAAATACATCAAACAGATATTTTTGCACAGAAGAAAAATTTTGAATGATCGAGAAGGCAGCTAGAGAGAAAACTAACTAATTACTGTATAAAAACGTGTTGAGAACCGATGGGATTGTTACGATACCACTTGTTAAGAATTATGTATTTTTTCCGATCCACTTTTTGTAATTCAGAATTGAAATATCGAAGATGTATGACAAAATATGAAATATATGATCGCAAGCGAAAGAATAATAAAAAAAAACAAGAAATATGGCAGAGAAATCTGGGGATTTTATTGACTCATGGACAATAATGGAGAAATATACAATTGATCTGAAATTTTAGTAATCTCCGATGCTAAACTATCATATATTCTCAAAAACTCTCAAGATGTTGTCGAATATATATTTTGTGAAGATATAATGTGAAATATATATATAAATCTCTTTTTGGAGTTTTAGATGAAGAAGAAAACATAAAATCTGGAAAAACAGAACTAAAAACACCATGATGGCGCCCCGACACTAGGGTCGACGATGCGGTGTACAGTGCTGGGCCCCCCGACTCCCGAGGCAAAAAAAAAATCCCCTTTTTTTCTTTTTCTTTTCGCTCTAAATTGTTTTCTTCATCTCAAAATTATTTTCCAAGCCAAAATCCCATAGAAGTTCCAAATATAATTTCTACTTGAATAAGACTCTAATAGCATTCCAAATTCAATTTCTCTTGACGTACATTTTCGGCATCTTGAAGTTCCCAAAAATGTATAAAAAAAAGATTTACTTTCTTCCTAAAAGATGGAGGATTATGAATGTATTTTTTACTTGTTTTGTTGTTGGAAATAAAATGGAAGTAAAAGCATAATTATATAGTGGAAGATAAACTAAGAGATATTTGAAATGGGGAAAAGATACATGTGTTTATAGGAAAATGTGAGGGGGTTAGAAGTTAGTGAGAATACGAGAGATAATGGGTGGATTTATCCAGCTAACAAATAATGTGTGTACACACACATACATGGGCGGTTACTATGCAAAAGGGTTCAAAGTTACGTGCACATGAGAAATTGAATTCGGTGGTTAAATGAAAATAACAAATAAGATATATGAAATATTTTTTAAACTTAAAGATGAACATTGATTTATATAATATAATATTACTTTTATTTTCTAATTATCTTTAAAGTTATTTTATTAAGTAATAAAATAATACCCATTAAATATGACATTTGAATTAAAATAATTTGGACTTAACTTATACGAACTAATTATTTCTCGAGTTGAAGACTCCTAGTTAATTACAAGCTACAAGCTACGGAAGGAGTCCAATATTGATATATTAATTATCACATTATCAACAATCAATTATTTTACCCAAAATAATATTAAATTTAATATTATTTTTACTTTAGTCCATCTATAAAAAATTTGGGGCGTTACATATATATTCATAATAAGTGGTTTCAAAGCATTAGTAATTTCAACATAGAGAATACCAACAAACTACTCAATAAAAAATAAACTACTAATGAGACTTTTTTAACCGATGGAAATTTTGAAATGATTTTGAAGGTGGATGGAAATAATTCTAATTAACTCCTTGTTAAGAAATAGATGGGGTATATCGAGGTCAGCATGGCCATTCCAATTCTCACCCCCATCACGTATTTTGGTCTCCTTGCCCCCTCTTCCACACCCAAATAAGGCGAGACCGGACGAGGTAAGTCCTAAATCTCATTTACTATCCGTCTATTTTATTTAATCGTTGCTTATAATTTTTTTAATGTCTTTAGTTAAATCATTATTTTTTTTCCCAATTAGTAGAATAGCATGTTTTCCTTTAAAAATAATGATGATTTTGTTTGCTTTTTGTGTGATTATTTTATTACATTTTATTCCATTAAGTGTGATTATTCATTAAAAAAATCACGTCAATATATTATCAAATATTATTTATATTTTAGAGTTGATGAATCTTACAACATTTTTTTCTCACTAAAAAAATTAAAATTAAAATAATAATAAATCAATTTCAAAATTTGGGAAATGAAAATAAAAACTATTGTGTGAACTTAAATATTTTTGTCTGTGTTCATTTAAATATTTTTTTTAATTTTTTATGTAAATAATCATTAAGAGCTTGAACTATTTTTATTTTTCATAATTTTATTTCTCTAGAAATTATTTTAATCTTTATTTCAGAGTTTTAATTTTGATTTTTTAGGATTATATTTTTAAAGAATTTCAGATATTATTTTGTCAAATTTTAATTTTTTAAACTTCATTAATTTTAATTTACAAAATTTTAATTTTTTTGTTAGAATTTTATATTTTATATATTTTTTTAAATTTTTTTAATATTTTATTTAGGGCGTGTTTGAGCCACATTATTTTGGAAAAATATATTCTGAAATAATAGATTGACGGAGAACGTGTAGTTGAAAAAGAAGGAAAAATTATTAATGTGATAAAAAATATTATTTTATTGAAAAATGTGCGGTTAAAAATGAGTGAAAGAATGAAAATGAAAATTTTAATTTGTACCAAACATGGGCTTAAACTCTCATTTTCCATGTTTGGAGCGTATTTAGTGAAAATTCTAAAAAACACTCAAAGCATCAAAAGTATGTTTTGAGTTTTATGTTATATATTTATCTTTATTTTGGAAAATGCATTTTCAGAAATAACAAATCAAATACATTTTTAGTATTTTACTAAACGGAAAATGACTTGAAAACAACGAATCAAACTCATACTTATATTTTGCAATGAACTTGGTGCGATTCATTTCTCAAATATAGACATAGGTCATGTATGCATGTGCAAATGCTTGTTAATGACATAATCAAAATAAATTTCAATATGTTTCCTAGTTGGTGTCGTGATTCAGCAGCTATTTGAGCGTTATAAGTCCTCGTCACGTCGGTGTTACTGGGAAAATATGATTTCATGTCCATTAGCTCCAAGTCTTTATAACTCAACCAAGTCAAGAGTTAAATGCTTATTAAATGGAAAACGGTGAAGCTAAGAGTAATTAAATGGAATTTAAGTTGTGGGTTTCCAAGGAAAACGCTGTGGTAATTTCCATCTCTAATTGGAATTTTGCAGTCAACACTAAGTATTAGACAAAATCAACTTAAAAAACATGGGGAATATAGACTTTTGATAAAACCTGGCCGTCTTGGAGCGAATTCCAAATTGAATATATATATATAATTTCCATCTCTAATTGGAATTTTGTAGTCAACACTAAATATTAGACAAAATCAACTTAAAAAACATGGGGAATATAGACTTTTGATAAAACCTGGCCGTCTTGGAGCGAATTCCAAATTGAATGTATATATATATAATTTCCATCTCTAATTGGAATTTTGCAGTCAACACTAAATATTAGACAAAATCAACTTAAAAAACATGGGGAATATAGACTTTGATAAAACCTGGCCGTCTTGGAGCGAATTCCAAATTGAACAGTATTCGAATATATATATATATATATAATAAGACGATAGTAGTTAATAAAAATTTTAAATTAACTACTAGAGTTCTTATTGATTTCGGAGCAGATCAAAATTGTATTCGTGAATGATTAATACCCATAAAATATTTTGAAAAAACTACTGAACGCCTTTATTTTGCTAGTGGAAGAAAATAATAAAAGTAATACAATGATGTGATGTGATGTGATTTATTTATTTATTTTTTATCAGCGGAAAACTTGAAATGAATTAGTAGGTGGATGGATAGATTTCTAACTAACTATTTGATAGAAAAAAAATACATCAAACTGATATTTTTCCACGGATGGAAAATTTTGAATGATCGAGAAGGCTGATGGAGAGAAAACTAACTAATTATTCGATAAAAAATAGATCAATAATATGATATTTTTATTAATCAAGATGGTGGGTGGAAAGATTTCTAACTATGTGTGTTAAGGGATAAATTCCACATAGAATAAAGATGAAAATATAGACTAATTTATAAGAATTTGAACTATTCCTCTTAATGAGATGGACATTTAAAATGTAACCTCAAATCTTAACATGGTATCAAAACTCGTTAAGTTCCAATTAGCGATTTGGTCCGATTAAGACTCAAAAAAATCGAGCACACGAATTTTAAGATTGATTTGCTCAAATGAGCCACCATTTTGCAGGAGTATGTTAAGGGATAGAATCTCAAATTAAATAAAGATGAAAACATTGACCAACTTATAAAAAATTGGACTACTCCTCTTATTAAGGTTGTCTTTTTAAGATGGAACATCAAATCTTAAAAATGTGCTCGATAAAAATTGGCCAATAATTTGAATTTTTAATGATGAAAATTTGAGATGATCAAGAATGTGGATGGAGAGAATTCAAACTAACCGCTCAATAAAAAATAGACCAATAATGTGGTCTTCCCTATCGATGGAAATTTTGAAATGGTCTAAAAGAGAATATGGATGGCGAGAATTGTAACTAAATACTTGATAAAATTTAGACCAATAATGTGATTTTTTTTTTTTTAAAATGAAATGATTGTGAAGGAGTGGATGGAGAGTATTCTACCATACTACTCGATAAAAATAGATGAATAATGAGGTTCAATCCATGGAAATTTTTGAATTGATCTAGAAGGTAGTTATAGAGAATACTAACAAACTACACAATAAAAATAAACTAATAATGTGACTTTTTTTACCTATGGAAATTTTGAAATGATCAAGGATGTATAGAGAGAATTTAATCTAACTACTACATGAAAAGTAGACTTATAGTGTGATATTTTTTAATCAATGGAGAACTGAAAAGATCAAGCAATTATACTACTTGCACAAAGGTAGTTTAGAAAAATGTGTTGACAAAATTATGTGGCAAAATATAGGCCATTGATTTCAAAAACAATTTTTCATATCATTGATCAAGATGTTGTCAACGCGTATTTTGTAAACTAATTTTGTAACCTAACTTTGTACAAGTAGCATGACTCTCAATCAAGAAGGTGGATGGATAGAATTCTAACTAACTACTCGATAAAAAACAGACCATTAATGTGATTTTTCTAGGGATGGAAACAGGGCAGATCGGGTCAGCACAACCATTCTAATTCTCACCTCATCGCGTATTTTTGTTTCCTTGTCCCTTTCCCACACCCAGTTAAGGCGAGACGGGGCGAGATCCAAACAAGGTAAGTCCCATGTCCCGTTTACTGTCTTTTTTATTTTATTTAGAGTGTGTTTTAGCCACATTATTTTGGAAGAATGTATTTTAGAATAGTAAATTGATGGAGAATGTGTGGTTGAAAAAGAAAAAAATATCATTGATGTGATGGAAAATATTATTTTATTGAAGTTTTAGCCACATTATTTTGGAAGAATGTATTTTAGAATAGTAAATTGATGGAGAATGTGTGGTTGAAAAAGAAAAAAATATTATTGATGTGATGGAAAATATTATTTTATTGAAGAATATGTGATCGAAAATGCATAGAAGAGTGATAACGAAAATTTTAATGTGGCTCAAACATGGGCTTAACCTATACTTATATTTTTTAAACGTCTTTTTTTTTTTTTTGGGTTGAAAATCATTATTTTTCCCCAATTTGTAGAATAACCCGTGTTTCCTTCAAAGAGGATGATGATTTTTTTTTCCTTTTTGTTTGATTAAAAACTTATATTTTGAAATGGACTTGGTACGATTCATTTCTCAAATATAGACATATGTTGTGCATGCATGTTCAAATGCTTATGAATGACATATGCAATCAAAATAAATGTCAATACGTTTCCGTGTTGGAGTTGTGATTCAGGAGCAATTTGAGTGTTGTTTGGCCACTTGTTGATTAAGACCATTTCGCACTTATTTACAGGCATTCGTAATTCTGACCAGAGTTGTCTCCATTTCTTATATATATTTTAGGCCTTTCTCGAGTAGGATGAGGGATTTTAGTACCATTTTCATAGCTGACAATTTTCAGGCCAATTTGTTCAAAGTGGTCATATTCGCACTATCATTCCTCGAATCTTTAGTTCTTGTGGACTATGAAGAGTGATATCAAGCATCAAGGAATTTGTATGGAGCTTCGAAGGATCATTTCGCGTATTTATCGCACTATATCTATTCTTCTTACATGCTTTTTATTTTGATTTGTGTACTAGCGAGGGGACTTGGATATCGTCTCTTTTTTAAAAAAAATATTCTCTCACTCATTCCTCACATTTCTCCCTTACTTTAGTTTTTTACGCACTCCACATATGGTATGTTACAAAATCAACATTGATAGGTGCATCATGAATGACTTTGATAATGGTGGGTATCATTTTGGATTGGACGTTGATTCATGCATTCTTCTCATCTTATCGTGACCACCCTACAATTGAGGTTGAGCTACAAGCCATTGCTGTAGCGATCCTTCTTGCATACTGACTTAAACTTTCGAGCTTGAAATATAGGCGGACTCATTCTTAGTCATTCATTGCATCAACTATGGAGAAGGATTGTGATATATTCAGACTATTCTCGCATATATCAGATATCTACTTTTCTTCGACCATAACACCATTTTCCACATCTATCGAGTGAAAAACTAGGTTGCAGACTCACTTGCTTCAGAGAGATGGGACTAACTATACTTCTAAGAGAATGGTCCTCTCAAATTTCCCCAACATCTTCATGCCCTTGTACATAGTGACAAATATGACCTTCCCACGTTCAAGGTAGGCTTTATTTTTTTCTTTCTTCATACATGAGGTATTACCTCCTAATTTACTACTTTCATCTTTTATCTTTTGATTGGATGTTAGATTAATGCCCATTCCCAAATATTAATGTTCCATTTATATCATGGTATGGGAATCCTAACCCCCTTTGTAGCGTCTTGATGGAATCTAAAAATACACCGAAACTATGATAGCCCTTTAGTAAAAAAATTTAAGTGACCCAATCAATGGACTTAAGAGTGGCCTTGTTGCTTCTCAATAATATTACACAATCACAAGCAAGTTCTGACGTAGTAGTCATTTCAAGAATAAGTCCCGACTAACTGGTGAACTAACAGAATAAAACTATATTTTCGTAATTAACTGATTTAATTAATCAATCAAGTCAAAAATCAGTATTTTCCTAGATTTAAAAGTTTCATATCCAATATTTTACAAGCATCATAGTACAAAATGGTTCTTTATCTTTTTCATTAAGAGGTCTCTTAGACTCTTTTGATTTTCAGAGTATCTAAGCTATGATTAAAAGTAACACTACCTGCTTCGGCAGAAGTTTAGAATTTTATGGTGTCTTAAAAGCTTAATATGAAATTACCTTCAAACGTGACACAAAATGGACATTAAATGAAGCAATTGACACTTGGAAGTCAAGTCTCACGACTTCATAAGCGATACCAGATCCGGCCCAATTCCCATGGTGGGCTTTTACTGGCCAAGCGATTGATGGCCGACTGCCCAATTTGACACCTCTAGGGCGTAGGATGATTCTAAGTCATCATCATAATTTCTTCCTGTTAGAATTTGAGTGTGACCTGATTTCTTTATTGAAAATAATTGGAGTTCTAATTAAAATTCAAATTTAAAAAACTCTATTTGAAATGCTATTGCGAAATCATATTCAAGTTTAATCAGCGAATTCTAATTGAAGTTCTACTTGGAAGCCCAATTAAAAATAGAAATGTGTTGGACTTAAAGATAAATGGAGATGAATAAAATCAAGTTTTGAAGTAAAGTACCCGAGAATGGGCGTCAAGGCGCTAGGAATTTTTGGCTCGAGGCCGCAGCACCAGACCTGGCCGCGCGATGCGCCACCTGTCTATTTTTCCTTGCATGACTTTTTTGTTTTCTACCCTATTTTGGACTCTGTTTCTTACATTCTACTTCAACTATAACTGTACTATTAGGGTTTGGATGTCTCTATTTGTTCCCTTTATATAATTTGTTCTTCATTATGATTTAATAGAAGTTAGAAACATTGTAACCAGAAATCTTTGTATTATTTCTTCATATTATAATAAAATCGTCATTCTCTACAAAATATTTTTTTTCTTGTGATCAATTGCTTCATATTGAAGCTATAATCTCTTATTTTTTTCAGCAATTTGGTATTGGATTAATTTGGTGTCATCTCCATTTTCACAACAAAATGGTATTAGAGTTTTTAGTTTTGAAATTCTTGGAAAGATCGAGGTTTTGATCAAGTTAATGGCTCATTTGATCTTTCGTGATGACCACAATGAAATATGATATTTCGATATTAGATCGCAATACAAGATTCTCTTTGTAGCAAGTAAAGATGCGAGCAATACTCGTTTAAATAGATTCTGATAACGCGTTGTTTGTATTTGACAAGATGCCTACAACTTGGAATCCGAAGTCGAATGGCCCTATCTCAAATACACCTTCATATTTCAAATAATATTTTTCAAGACGTTTTGAAGGAAAATTTAGCCGACGTATTATGATTAAAATTGCAGCAATTATGCATGACGAAGAGTTTTACTAGCAAATTGCATATGAAGCAACGTCTATATTCTCATTGTATGGGTACATCTCTTGAGGACTACCTAACCGCTTTATGGAAATCGTCACTCATTTGGAGACCTTGGAGGTCAAATATGATGAAAAAGATTTTGGATTGATTTTATTGTGTTCATTGTCCATTTCATACATGTTTTTTTAGAAACACGATTTTATATAGTCATGATACTCTCACCATTGAAGAAGTTTATGATATTCTATATTCAAAGGAAAAGATGAAACATCTTATTAAAACATCTGAGGGTCATGGAGATGACCTCATTGTTGATGGTGGTCATTCAAGAGGCAAGTCAAAATCTAACTTCAAATTTCATAATTGTTGAAAGAAAAATGAGCACTTAATATATGAATGTTATAAGTTGTGTAATAAATCAAAATTGATTGCAAATCAACAATAAAAAACTTCAAAGAAGCAAGTATTGTAGAAAATTATAACAATGATGGAGAGCTTTACTTATGTCTGACTACAATCCAAAGCCGACGAGGCTTGAGCTTTTGATACAGCTTGCACTATTCATATGACTCTTGACCGGAATTTGTTTTCAATATATGAAGAAGTTACCAGACGTGTTGTGATGACGATAACAATACACCTTGATAGGACAGTTAGAGCACTTGATGATAAGGGCGTTTTATTCGTTTATTTCGGTTCACAAACTTGAATAATTGTCGATAAATATTTGGAACAGATCTCAATTTGTGTAAATTGTGTTTGTATGACAACAATGAAGATTGTGGTGAAAACTTGAGGAAAAATGGAGAAAATGGGCTAAAAAGAAGGAAAACAAAAGTTTAGGGACCAAAATGCAAATAATCAAAAGATGACCCAAGGCCAACTCAAGAGCGGACATGAGCTTAATCATAAATTGAGGAATGCATGGGATGATTGGAGGAAAAAAATGAACAAAAGAGGTCAAGAAAAGAGAAAAATGAAGTTGAAGGACCAAAATGAAGAATTTTAATAGTTAGCTATACCATGCAGCCGAAAGGTATAGTTAACCATGCGGCCGCACATAGTGACAGGAAAATAAAGGAGGAAAAACTTTGTTCTATGCTGCTGCATGGAAAATAACCATGCGGCTACATGGAAGGTTTTCGGCGAGAATTTTCTGGTTTCCTTTTCTCGTTCTAACTCTTATGGAAAGGAATCTAGGACAACTATAAAACTAAAAATCGTCTAGAAACTAGGGTTACACATTCCCAGAGAGAAAAACAACATTGAGGAGCAATGAAGGCGAGAACGAAAGATTTTGATTGATGATTCAAAAATTCAAGTTAATTTCTAGTTTTTAGGTGATGTCTTCCTTCTATTATTTTTATTGTTCTTTTAGTTTATCCATGTTAGGCTAGACTTTTTATGCACTAGGTGAATGATGAACCACTCATTGTGATCTTTTAATTCTCTCTTTTGCAACTTGATGTTCGAACACGAATGATTTTGTTGAATGATTTATATACACTTTCTTGCCTCCATAATTAAATGCGTGTGATTATGTGAGTTTGGGTG
>CAIGRL010218779.1:0-10057 GCA_903798325.1 Fraxinus xanthoxyloides
TTTAAAAGTCGCTCGAGCTTAAGAGCTTTAAGCTCCTCGAGTTTTGAACTTCATATCATTATTTTAAAAGTGGCTCGAGCTTAAATAACTTTAAGCTTTTTAAGTTTCGAACTTGATATCATTATTATAAAAGAAGCCCGAGCTTAGGAGCTTTAAAACTCCTCGAGTTTCTAACATGTATTGTTGTTTTGAAAGTTGCTCGACTTTTTAGCAAGTCTCGATCTCTTCAAGCTTATAAACATTCTTAAATGGCTCGAGAACAAATACTCACTATTGGACGAACATAAAGCATTCATATCAAAATAACAAAATAACATAACAATAAACTCAAGCAAGATCGAGCATTGTACTTAAAGAAAACAAAACAAATATTCAAGCCCTGCTCGGGCAATGTACTTAGGGGTGGGCGTGGGCTGGGTCGATTTTTGCCTCAACCCAACCCAATCCTACATAATCGGTGATCAAAATTTAACCCAACACAACTCATTCAAAGGTTGAAACCCAACCCAACCCTATCAAGTATCGATCGATTGGGTTGAGTTGAGTTGGTCGATTTGTGACAACCTATCAACAAAGATTAAAGTCATCCAATTTTTTTATTATACTAAATTCTAATAGACAAAATTAAATAGTAAGTAAGTAAATAAATAAAATTATCTATTATCTTATTCATCCTCATTAACCGAGCCTACAGTGAATAAAATGCATTTAACATAACATGAAAAACTTATACTACATTTCTTGTGGGAAGGACATTGAGCTCCTCCTCTATAATACACTAAGGTAATTACAGTTAGACTATCTACTCGTACTATTTAGGTTCATTTTACTTTTTAGGCATTTTATTTCTTTTATTTTTATTTTTTTAAAGTAGGTGGGTCAGGTTGAACGAGTTTATTCGATTTTCATGGATTAACCCATAACCCACCCAAACTCTACTTGCCTACAAAGCCAACCTATCCAACCCGTGTAAAAACAATAAAAAAATCACCCAAACCAATCGAATTAGTTCAATNTAAATAGTAAGTAAGTAAATAAATAAAATTATCTATTATCTTATTCATCCTCATTAACCGAGCCTACAGTGAATAAAATGCATTTAACATAACATGAAAAACTTATACTACATTTCTTGTGGGAAGGACATTGAGCTCCTCCTCTATAATACACTAAGGTAATTACAGTTAGACTATCTACTCGTACTATTTAGGTTCATTTTACTTTTTAGGCATTTTATTTCTTTTATTTTTATTTTTTTAAAGTAGGTGGGTCAGGTTGAACGAGTTTATTCGATTTTCATGGATTAACCCATAACCCACCCAAACTCTACTTGCCTACAAAGCCAACCTATCCAACCCGTGTAAAAACAATAAAAAAATCGACCCAAACCGATCGGGTTGGGCGATTTTGACGGGTTCGATTGAATTTTGCCCACCCCTAAATGTAGCGTACATTGTTCAAAAAACACAAAAGATGATCAGGGAGGGAGTCCTAGTCTAGGTCGTTGCTCGATGGCATGTCCACTGCATCCTCTTCCATGACGTCGACTTCATCCTCGATCTTTGTCTCTTTAGAAGCTGATAGCTCGAATTAGTAACTTCGGGTATCGATTGCAGCTGATCGAGGACAATGTCGAGAAGTTTGGCCCTCAGATACGCTCGAGCTTGCTTGAACGCATAATTATAGGAGCCCAGTGCATAGTCTCCCTTAATTGCATCAAACGCCTCAGACTTCTTAAAGTCCTCGATTGTTGTAACTCGAGCTTTAGCCAACTTGGATTCAAATTCTTTTGTTTTTTGCTCGAGTTCGAGCTTTGCATCTTCGGCTTCGTCCTTCGCTACTCCAATCTCATCCCTAGCTTGTCGCAGACTAGACTCAAGCTCGGTTATCTTTGCCAAATTTTGGCCACATTCCACTTTGAGGTCGGCCACACGTCGAGTTCGGAGCTCCACGGTGCTTTCAGATCGGTCATCTCTCTGGAATTAGCCTCGACCTTTAGGGACATTCCTCGAGCTATGCTGAGTGCCTGTAATACATGAACAGTTCAGCATCAGGAAAGTCGACAAGCATGACCTTATGCTCGAAAACGACAAGACAAACTTACCTTTAATGCCAAGGACTGAAGCGTCTATTTGTCCACCAGATCAGGTAAGAGGGAACAACTTTCTCCACCCTCAGATGGACTGGCAACGATCATCGGGGACCTGTGGGCTCGGATACGTGAGCTTGAGAATGCTCGCTGGATGTCTTACCCAGCCCTCTTCTTACCTCAGGCGTAGGGTCTCGAGGTCTCTTTTTTCCTTTTTTCTGACATGTGGCCATGGTTTGTGGGATCTTAGATTTCTGGCTCATTGCCAATCACATTGCCTGAGGATCGAAAAGCACGTCCTCTACAAAATAACAAGTTGTTAGCTCGAGGAATAGTTGGGATTCAATGATGAATAGAAAACAAAGAAATTCAGCCATACCCTCAAGTCCTTTCACATTCGCTAGGTTGAGAATATCATCCCCGAGCAGGTCATCAAGGTTATAACACAAAGGCTTGAGATCCTCCAAACTCAATCTATCTCTTTCTAAAATCTCAAAATAGGCCTATCCCTTGTTAAATCGAGCGGTGTCCAGGATAGTCCACCATGGACCAAAAGGTTTATTGGGATCCTGAGGATAAATGAAAAAGTATTTTTGCTTCCACCCCTTGAGAGAGCTCGACATTTTTGGGATCTTAAACCTACCTCGGGCTGACAAATAAACGAAGTAGTTATAGCCCGATAATGACTTCAACTCGAACACCATCCTAATAAGGTCGAGCCTAGGAGTTATGGACAAAAACCTACAAGCTATAAAAAAATAAATAATCATCCTTCATGCATAGGGGACGAGCTCTCTAGGACACATGAAGTGCTCGACCAAGAACTCTATAAAGAAAGGATGAAGATGCCTTCTAAACCTTTCCTTCAAAGAGTCTCTAAAAACCACTAACTCCCCTTCCCGAGCACTAACTATGCTATCCTTGGACTCGAGAGTTCTAATATCGCACCCCTGCATAATTCCGAACTCCTTAGCTATATATATTTCCTCATGCTCTTTGTATCGACCTCTAAGGTCATGGTAGTTCAGAACATGCCTTGTATCTAGAGGAACGACCATGGGACTATAGAATGACCAGCATCTTCGGGTGTTGAACCTGACCCTGACGAACTATCCGAAGACATCTCTAGGATCTAAACTTCAAATTATTTAGGAGACTTGAGGTCTTACCTTAAACTCAAGGTTGTCCGAGGAGGTTTGTAAAGGAGAGAAGTGACAAATGGAGCGGGATATTTATAGGATTTTGAGAAGGCCAAAGGTCTCTCAATCCTAGCCCTCCATCCATGCCACGTGGCGATCATCCATCTAGGGTTATCATTGGCTCGAATATCAAAGCCACGTGACACATTGGCATGCGCTTAGTTGGCTCCCCATTCTTTAAGCGCAACCTTTTCAAAGGCTAATCAATCCCATTTCAAGGCTGATTTGCCCCATTTTCAAAGCAGTACAACCCCTTTTCAAGGCTGACCAACCCCATTTTCAAGGTTGTACAACCCATTTTCAAGGCTGATCATTCCCATTTCAAATATTGTACAGTCTCTTTTTAGGCTGATCAGTTCTATTTCAAAGGCCGGTCATCCCCATTTTCAGGGCTGATCTGTCCCATTTTAAAGGCTGTACAACTTCTTTTCAAGGCTGACCATTCCCATTTCAAAGGCTGATCATTCCCATTTTCAAGGCTGAACAACCCCTTTTCAAGGTTGACAAGTCCCCTCTCAATGGCCGATCATCCCAATTTTCAAAGGGTAGATAACCCTATTTAGATCTACTCCCAAAGCTGTCCATTCTTTTGCCCAGGCTAATCATGCTCATGAAAGGTTGATCGTTCCTGCTATGTTGTAATGTGCATCACATCCCATAATCTTGAGCACGAGGCTCTGGTATGGATGCACGAGGACCAATGATGATCCCAATATTGGTTGAGCTCGAACACGGGGCCCGATGAGTACATTGCCAATTTGGCCACGATCCTCGTGACCTCTTCGAGCAAGTCTCCTAGGGATTGCCTCTCCTCGCCTCACTAAGTTTTCCTCGAGATCACGGCTAAACCTTGTACCACGCAGTCCTTAACTTATTAGGACTCTCCTTCGTGTCAAGGCTTATTCAACCTTATGAAATAGAGTTCTGCTGATAATATATATGTTAGCTCATCCTGAAAGGATTCTACCCCCAGAGTCCCATCTTTAGCCAAACACATGGGTGATGCAAAACCAATCAAGTTGCAACTTCCAATCACGGTAGAACTCTTAGGGATTTCAACAATATTACCTTTATAAATACATCATTTCAATTCATTATCAAGGTACGTTTTGCATAATTTTTCAGCACATATTTTTTTTTTCGCAAATTCTCTCTCAAACTTAAGCATCGGAAGGGCGACAAGGACACACCTCGACGCCTTTGCTTCAAGTAGTGGAAGATATCGTTCGTGCTCATTCTCAGTCGTCAAGTTCGAAAATCAATAGGTGAGATTTTTGGTAGCATCAAATATAATAATTGTAAGTAATTTTCACCAGATCAATCAAACGGCATCCCAAAGCAACCCAAACTGGTACTAAGCAAAGCAACACAAACGGCACAATTACTGGGAGAAGTATGAAAACTCTATTTACTCAAATTAGATTTATTAATGCATAACAAAAATTGGTAGGTCAATTATTTCATATAATCTATCATGTCTATTGCATACAATGATATATCCTAGAAAGACAAATATGCCGAGACAAGACATTATATTGTAGCATTTTAGCATCTTTGCAGGTTAATAGAGAAAATAATATATTCACATGATAATGTGCTTCAATTATGGCGCAAACATGGGTGAAATAAAAAAGGTCATGTCTTCTGTTTATTCATAGGATTCAATGAAGTTAAACCTTAGCAAAAACATTATCAACCTTAAATTTAATCTTAAGTTTGCTACCTGTTATTCTTCCCTATATCTTTTTGCTACTTTAAGGAATTTTTTCCGATTAGTTCTTTACGTTTAATTATAAAACAAGTTACTAATTCATTTATTTTTTCTTGTGCCTCTCATGCCTATAAGGTAGGGTATGGGAGGATATGTAAACATACACTATCCAATTGATAAATGTCAAATAGAAAACTGAAGAATTACTTTAGTATCATTCGAAGATTGATAGATTTACATTTATTCGGTATGTTTGATATGCTATATAACGAACAAACATATCATAAATGGCTCTTATGTAATTCGGTCCAATCTAAACTAATCTAAAAATATGTCTATGGGATTTAAAATTTTGAAGTATGTTGCACTTAGTAGATTAAAGAAAGGTGAAATATAGACTTTTAACAATTTTTGAACGAAAGGAATGTACTTTTCTCTCCATAGATACATTATGCATAAGTTTTCAAATTCAGCAAAATTACTTTGTGAAAGCAGTTCTCTTTTCAGAATCAATTTTTCTTAGTTTCGCGAGATGTTGAAATGTTTATTTTCCCTGATATTAAATTTTTTTATTTTCCAGATGTTTTATAGTTATTCCAATAATAATTTTATTGCTTAATTAATATATTATAAGTGTATTTTGTACCCTTATCTTGACCATTAAATTAGAGTATTTGTTAGTAATTTGGATGAGTTATATCTTAATTATATTTTAATTATATTTGCTAGATTGAACTCCATGCAAATTATTGGAATTGGGAGAAATAAATGAAAAGTGAGCAAAAACAAAATAAATCTAAAGTTTGGAAACCAAACTGTAGACATTCAATAGTTGACTTCGACCATAAAATGATGATTGAAGATCACACATGATCAATTGGTTGCACTTGGGGGTCAAATAATTGAAATATAGTTTAAGTATTTCACAATTCAATTTTCAGTCGAAAAAGTTATGTTTCAAATTTTTATGATTAATTGGATGCAATTGGGGACCAATTTCCTTTTTTGATTCAAATTGTAATTGGTAACAACTTTGGGACGATTTCTTGACTTAAATTCAACCCTTATAAATAGAGAACATGTGTTACACATTGAAGACCCCTCTCTTGCCTTTTCATACAAGTAATATCATCAAATTTATTAAGAATAAGAGGTCAATAATTATATTTTGAGAGATGAGATCAAATCCTAACAAGGAAATCGAATGTCAATTACATCAAGATTTTGAAGAATTCAACCTTGAAATTGAATAAACATCTTTTGCATTCTATCATGATCTAGAGAATATTTTTCTATTATTCTTCGCATAATTTATATATACTAATATGCTAGGCTAGATTCATTTTTGTAATGGATAAAGTGAACCCTATTGTTTATTTGTTTTAATTAAAGAATAATAGTTTAGTTTATTTCTTGATTAACTTTAAATACTCATTGCATTATTTAATTTACTTGACCATCAATTAGATAATTAGTTGTTTATTGTAGTATTGGGAGACTCAAATACGTTTAGAACGCCACAAAATTAACATATGCGTACATGTTATGAATAACATTTATCATGCGTGAAATCATATAGATAATATAAATTTTAATGGTCTCTAATCATTTGAATTCGGGCTAAGAATATATTCAGGTTGTGATTAGGATATGTTTAATTTGTCTTGGAAAAGAAAATTATATATCATAACTTTATCGATTGTCGAGAATGCATGAACGAAATTAAATTATAAATCAAGAATTGAAATAGATAGCAATAGACATATTCAAAATCCAATACAATCATCTATAATTTGATACAAACCCTTCTTTTACAGTTTTTTTAAATTTAGAATAAATCAAATCAAACTCTCTTTTGTATTACATATTTTGAACATCATACATAACTAGTAAATTTGAATTGAATTTATTACCTGTGGGATGATACTCTTAACCCACTAAATCTATTACTTGTCAACGATCCCATAAGCTTGCGGGTTTCACAATTTTTTTAGTATTGTTGTTGGGGAATGAAGTATTTAATTTGAGTTTATTAATTTATATAGTATTTGGATTTTTCTTTTCTTTTGTTTTAGATTATTACTTACACTTCTAATTTCTGTATCTCTCTCACGCTCTCTTTATTATTTTTTGCAGTTTATGCAAGATTCTAAAGAAATTGAGCTCCTACCATTAGATCTCGAGACCGAAAGAACCCTTCAAACAATGAAGAAAAGAATAGAGAGAAAGAAGAGACATGACAGAAATCAATTTCAGTTACCACCAAATACACTAGAACGGTCCACCAAGAGAAGCTCTTAGGGTTACCAAATACACTAGAACGGTCCACCAAGAGAAGCTCTTAGGGTTATTTAAATCCCAAACCTGCTCATGTGCAATCGGCTATTATTTATCCACATTTTGGGCAAGCCAACTTCCACATTCGACTAGATGTCATCAACTTGTTTTAGAATCATTAGAACATCAGGTTATTTGGAAAATCAATTGAAAATCCTCACGAACATATTCAAGCTTTCTTGATGCTTTGCAAGTGATAAGTTACCAAGGTATGTCAGCTGATATTTTTCGAATGTGCCTATTCCCTCATACATTAAAGGAAGGCGTATGAGAATGACAAAACATACTACTTCCTAGGAGCATCATTTCGTGGGATGATATGGTGTAGAAATTTACATTGAAATTCTTTCTGCCTTTTTGAGTCCATCAAATCAGAAATGAAATCCATACATTCAATATAAAAGACCTCGAAAGCTATCCAGAAAAATGCGAAATATTCAAGGATTACGTTAGAAAGCGCCACAATATGGACATTCCTAAAAACAAGCTAAGGTCTATATCTTCTATTTAGGATTGCATCCTAAATATCGTAACATAATCGAAGCTTCAACACGAAGATCAATCATGGATATACCTTTAGACAATGCCCTAGATCTTTTTGAAAAGAAAATGCAGAAAATCAGTCTATGTGGCCAACTGAAAGGAAATTTACAAGGAAAATAGCACGTATTCACAACATTCATTCAATTATATCATTGACAGCCCAATAGAAAGTATTAACAAGGAAATTAGACAAACTAACTTAGAATGTGAGCTTGATGTACCAACCAACACCGGTCTACAGAGACTGTGGGACAAATCATATAATCGTAAGCCGTTCTTTAGCCTCCACCCATGTTTATCTATCTAAGGAGGTTAGTTATGCAAAAACTTTCAGAGGCAACATAACAATCCTTACTCTAACACCTATAATTTAGGTAGGAGTAAGCATCCCAACTTTTCATTGTCTAATAATCAGAGATAAGGATGTCAAATTCAAGGCAACCAAAAGAATTTCAAAAGCAACACGAAAATACGTCATCTTTGGAGGATTTACTTGCTAAGTACATACCAAGAATACAACCCAGAACCAACAAGCTTATATACAAAATTCAGAAACTCAGGTGGGGCATAAAACAGTTGCATTGGCCAACGAAACACAAGGTACACTGCCAAGTGATACAAAAAATAACTTAGGGAAACATGCATTAATAGCTGTTAATTATGAGATTATAGAGACACCATCAATCAAGCTTGCTACCCCTGTTCGAGCTTATGTGCCACCTGTTTCATTCCCTTAAAAACTACAAAAACAGTCTGAAGAGGAATGGGTTCAGGCTATCACAACAAGAAGTGGAGTTCAGTTGCGTGAAAGGGATCGAAGATAATAAGGTACCTATCCCGAGCGAGGAACAAGTGGCTTAATCTAAAGAATCAGCAAAGGGTGCACAATGAGAATAATCGACAGTCAACATTCCTTTCATTGACGCCATTCTACATATTCCCAATTATACTAAGATTTTGAAAGAGATGTTGATCAAGAGGAGAAAGCCGCCGTAGATGAAACATCAGCTTTGATAGAAGAGTGCATCACAATCATACAACATAAGCTCCATCCTAAACTAAAAGATTCATGGAGTTTCACTGTACCTTTCTCTATAGGAAATTCACAGGATTTAATTGATTCTCAAGTAAGTATAAATCTGATGTCACTGTTTATCAACATGAAATTATGATTTGATGATCCAAAAGCAACACAATAATCTTACAGTTGGCTGACATGGTACTCAAACATTGTCATGAAGTGGTAGATGATATACTCATCAAAGTTTGAGATCACTTCTTTCTAGCATATTTCACCATCCTTGATATAGATATTCAACATATGTCATTAATTGTGGGAAGATCATTCTTAGAAACTGCACGAGTATTAAAGGATTTTAAAAATGGTGAATTAATCTTAAGAGTGGAAGAAAAACAACATATCTTCACAATAAATGATCACTCAAGCAACCAATTGACATTGAGTAATGTCGAAAGATCGATCAATGGGAAACTAACAAGAACAAGAAAGAAGAAGATGAAATTGTTGAGCGGGACAATAATGAAAATCTTATAATCCGGATGCTTAAGATGAATTAAAGAACAACTGCCAGTTTAGCTGATGCAAGGCTGAAAACTCTCTTTTCAAGCTACCGTAAATACCAAAATATCAAAATCAAGCTAATGGCTATAAACAAGCGCTTATTGCGAGGTAAACCAATTTTCGTCCCTTTTATTTATTTTGTTTTTAAAATAATATAGTAATTTTTAGTCCTTTTAGTATAGGGTATCTTCACCCCATATTTTTCTTTAGGGTGTGTTTGAGCTTATTATAAAGTGTTCCATGTTATAACTGATTTTCTAATTGTTTTGAAGGAATATGACGCCTGAACACACTGGACAAGGGAAATGATATATCAAGTGAGTCGGAACTTTCATGCCAGTCCATCTACCGCCTTCAAAAATTTACCTTTAATTTTTATATATTAATTGTTATAATTTTAGAAATTGAGAGCAATTCTGTTATAAGTTTGGAGGTAGAAAAATATTGAGTTTTTATTAATTTGTGTGCTTGTTCGAGTGGAAAAAAAAAATTAAAATTTGAAAATTTGAAAAAAAAAAAAATGTTTTTTAGCTTATTTATTTCTTGTGTGCTTGTATAGGTTTATAATTTTGCCTACCATGATGTATACATTTGGA
>CAIGRL010218801.1:0-14078 GCA_903798325.1 Fraxinus xanthoxyloides
TCACATCAATGATTTTTCCTTCTTTTTCAACCACACATTCTCCATCAATCTACTATTCCAAAATACATTCTTCCAAAATAATATCCATCAAACACACTCTTAGTTTATTAATAGTCACTGACTTGTAGGGATAAAAATATAGATTTTAATCTAAATTTAAGTTTAAGTTAACAATTAATTTTAATCATATATTTCATTGAATTTACAATTTTTCAACCGATATTTTATCAATTTTTATTAAAATCTAGTAAAAATCTAATTTTAATCCCATTAAATAGGGATTTCCAAATTGAGAATAAGAACGAGTCCACTCTCAAATATTGAAATTATTATTTTGATATAATTTATGCCTAAGAGTATTTTGGTGTAAAATTGAATGTAAATTAATATTTTTGAAATCACTTTTGAATCCTCTTGTACATTTCAATAGCTTTAAATCCAAAATTTGCTTCAATTAAAAGATCTAATTCACTTTTTGCCTTTTATAAGTATAAAAAAATGTAAATTTATATTTTCTGTCAAAAATGTAATTTGTATCTCTTTTACATCTCTTCATTGAAAAAAAATTTTCGACCCCTTTAAATATATTGGGGGGAGGGGGGTATTTAATTGAGATTTTTAATTACTTTTTGGGATTTAAAAAGTTTATGGATATTCAATATAGAGTTTTTTTATGTATTCAATTAAAACTTTTTAGAAATTTTTATAAGTTTTAGGGTATTCAAGTTTTTATGACTTTTAGAAACTTTTATAAAAATCTCTATGATACTAACTTTTAAACAGAATGCATTAAAATAAAATTTCAAAATTTGTCTATCATTAATCACAAAATTTTGAGAGAAAACAAAAAAGAAATTAATATATATTTTTTTCAATATTTCTCTTTCATTTTCTCACGAACATTAGAGTTATGATTAAATTTATTTTTTTCTATTCATTATATTAGTCTCTCTCTCTCTCTCATTGTTTATTTAAAAGAATTAAATTGTATTCTTATAATTCTTTTTTTGTTGTTTTCATTCATTTTTTTTAAAAATATTTATTTTTAATTAAATTATAAAATTTTATATAGAGTAATTTATAATTAAATTTAAATATATACTTTTATTTATTTTTAAAGGCATATTATATTAATAATGCCAAATATTAAATTTATTTTATATATATAATAATAATTATTATTTATTTAATTAATGTATTAAATTTTTATTCTTTTAAAATATTTCTTTTATTATATGCGGAGGAAAGGAAAGAGAAGGGGGAATGATGAGAAGCATTATAATTTCATAATATTTTATTGGATCCTCGTAAATTCTATATCTCAAATGAAAATCTTCGAAGTGTCTAAAAATTTTAAAATGAAAATTTATAAAAATTTACAAAAGATTTTCACTAATTTCATATAAATATGTAAAAAATTCATAAAATTTATATATAAGTCATCACTTAAAATTTTTTTATCAAAATTTTCAAAAGTTCCAATTGAATACCTAAATCTGTCTCAACAACATGGGTAATTAACCGACGCATACTTCGGGGCGGAAAAGGTAAAATGGGTGAACAGAGACAGCCGCTTTCTTTCTCTGTATATTATTAGGACTTCTTTTCTCTTACTTTTCTCATCTCTCCTCAACCACTCTCTCTCTCTCTCTCAGAGACATTATTATATGTATATGGTGCTTTGGGTGCTGAATAGCCCACGTTAAGGACCCATCTCTTCATGGATTCCTTGCTAGTGCCTCAATTTTCGCCCCTCCCATCGCATCTCATTGGTACTCGTATCCCCCCCACCCCTTCATCTGTATGTATATGCATGTTTGTGTATATATGCATGACTCTCTTTATTATGTATCTGGGACTGAAAAAATGTGTCTTTTCAGGCAAAGAAACAATGGGGTTATGGTGTAATGCGAGCATAGTTTTTTGTTATTGAAAGAACCGCAAGTCATGGACGTTTCTTCTTTGGAGGGTAAAGAATTTCTCTCTCTTTCTTTAAAAAAAAATAATAAAATTGGTTCTGGGTTTGTTAACAATGAGCGTGTCGATACTTTCGATGTGAAATACTTTGGATCTTTATTTACAAACTTTGGGGACAATGGGTCATAAAGTTCATCTTGATCTGTTTTGTTAGACTTTTCCCTCGCGTGTTCTAGCTTCTTTTGAATATATTTTGGGATTATTTTCTTTGGTTAAACTGAGTCCGATACAGTAATTTTTTGCTCAACTGTTAGCATTCATTATAAATAGTTATGTCAGAATTAATGGTTACCCAATTATTTTAGAGGATGCTTATAAGAGAAAAATGAACAAAGAAATGCCAGCTGTTTATTGCTGTCTCTCTCTCTCTCTCCCCCTCCGAAATGTAAAGATTTTTGGATGTATTTGTCTATAATTTGATGAAATTGATGTTTCTTCTTAAAATATTGAATTGAATAGAATAGTGGCTACTGTTATGGAAGTTCAACGTGGGGGCATCATGGAAATTACCAGCAAATTGCTACACCATTTTCTTGAATAGGCTATGCTTTTTCTTGAATTTGGGGTTTTATAATGTGAGGAGAAGAAATGTTTTTGTCTTGACAACACTTGTCTTGTTGCTTGTAGTTGGATACCCTTTGATCATCCTCCTCTTCTTTTTGTTTGGTGACTGCTCGGTGGTTGAAGCATTCAT
The DNA here is from genome assembly GCA_903798325.1 of Fraxinus xanthoxyloides. Classification (NCBI taxonomy): domain Eukaryota; kingdom Viridiplantae; phylum Streptophyta; class Magnoliopsida; order Lamiales; family Oleaceae; genus Fraxinus; species Fraxinus xanthoxyloides. Next base: position 2,672 of record CAIGRL010218801.1, read on the forward strand.
ATAACGAGTTAATATAGATAGTCCAGATCGAAACTTCGTTACATTTCAAGCATTTCACTAAGAGAACTGTCCAGTTTAATCGTAATTGAATGTGTATCGTATATTTAAATTTTCTTGTTAACTCCCAACGTTTTTGGCTTCAGAGTTGGTTTTTGATCCATCAAAGTGCAGTGCGTTGAGAATGGAGCAAAAGAGAGAAGTAGTCTATGAATTATCCAAGTGGTCAGATGGTGCAACAGAGATTCTTCAAGCATGGAGCCGTCATGATATCTTGCAAATCCTCTGTGCAGAGCTCGGGAAAGAAAGGAAGTATACGGGCTTAACAAAGTTGAAGATAATTGAACAACTTTTGAAAGTCGTGTCTGAGAAGAAATCCCTGGAGCGAGGAACTGCAAGTCTTCCTGAAACACGTTTCTTATTAGAACATGGTGAAAGGACTCCCAAACGGCAGAGGAAATCTGATAACCCGAATCATCTGCTTTCTGCAGCAAATACCGATGCATCTAACATGGTTGATGGTGATTTAATTAATACCACATGCTGCAAAAATTCAGCTTGTAAAGCTAGACTATACCGTGAAGACGTGTTTTGCAAAAGGTGTTCGTGCTGCATTTGTCGACAGTATGATGACAACAAGGACCCAAGCCTGTGGTTAGTTTGCGGCTCAGACCCTCCGTTTCAAGGCAATTCATGTGGCATGTCGTGTCACCTTGAATGTGCCTTGCGGCACGAAAAATCTGGCATCACTAATAATAGGCAGGATAAGAGACTTGATGGGAGCTTTTGTTGTGTATCTTGTGAAAAGGTGAATGATTTGCTCAGGTAATGTTGGTCTTGGTTCTTATTTCTTTTATTCGTTCCTTGTTATGTGTTGAACAATTATTTCGAAAGTACGAAACTTGCATTACTTTTCAATAGGCACTGACCTACTTTATTGCTTACTGTTAATATAAGCTCATGGAGAAAGCAAATAACAGTAGCAAGGGATACGAGGCGAGTGGATATACTGTGCTATAGGCTCTCCTTGAGCCAAAAGATCCTTGCAGGAACTAAGCATTACCAAAATCTATACGAAATCATAGATGAAGCAGTGAAAAAGCTTGAAGAGGATGTGGGGCCGTTAACTGGTTTACCTGTTAAGACGGCGAGAGGGATTGTAAACAGGCTTTCATCAGGACCAGAAGTTCAAAGAATATGTGCTTCGGCTGTGGATTCTCTTGACTCCATGCTCTCTAACAGGGTGTCCGATATACCTTCTGGTAAACACCTCTCTCTCTCCCTCCCCATTTTCAACCACATAATACCCGTATTTTGCATTTGTTCAATGCTGGTTTCATTTTGAGGGAAGTGATAGCCATATGGCAAATTTGTGGGTTTAATTTTGTCTAGATAGCTCTATGCTTGCGGCAAAACTTGTCAGATTTGAAGACAACGACAATAGAGAGATGGAAAAGCATAATTCTCAAAGTGAACAAACGAAAAAAATTTCTACGAACGTGGAAGTAGAACAAAGTCAAAGTCTGGCCACCAACTGTAGCACCCTTTCTAATCCTTCTTCAGTTGAAGATGAAACAAACAATGTCATGCCATGCAGCATTGGGTATGAGAATAGAGGTGATAATTATCTTGCACTTTCTAGAAATGCAGATAAATCTTCTTCTGCAAATTTTCTTGGTGACACCATCACCTGCTTAGAGAGCCAAAAAGAGACTACTAGAGATGAAGTCTCTTTATTGGACGAGAAACAAACACAAAACAGTGATGCTGTTAATCTAAAAAACAAAGACACTTCAGAAGGCCACATGGTTGAGGGAACAAGCACTGGTAACCTGTCAAATACCCCTAGTCAGGCTGGCTTGGAATGTGTGCCGTACATGGATAGTTCAGAAAATGGTTTGCCTATCACCCCCTGCAAGTTGGAGACTGTAAAGGATGGGAATGGAAGGAACAACAGACATAAACATGGTGGGAGGGGTGTATCTGCAAAGGAGAAGGAACCTTCGAAGAAGAAAAGTGAAGGAGACGATGATTGTACTGGAATTGGAGACAAGAATTTTGAGTATTATGTCAAAGTAATCCGATGGTTGGAATGTGATGGTCATATAGAAACAACGTTTAGGCAGAAGTTTTTGACTTGGTACAGTTTGACAGCAACCCCGCAAGAGGTGAGGGTTGCGAAAGTATTCATCGACACATTCATTGAAGATCCAGCATCTCTTGCTGGACAACTTGTCGACACCTTTTCTGATGTTATTTCAAACAAGAGATGTTCGAAGGTGCCGGCAGGGTTTTGCATGAAGCTTTGGCATTAAGGGAAGATTCAGCATGCAAATCAAATGAGATCATTCTTTGGAAATTAGAAATATTATCATCATTCATCTTTCAAACTTCTATATATGTGGTACCATTTGAACGAAATATGTTGTCTATTTATATATTATTTCTCTGTTAGTTTGATTTTCCTAGATACTACTCTAACCTTCGTATTTAGAACCTTAAAACTGCATAGCTGCTTCAATTTTAGAAATAGAAAAATGATATGGTGCCCAACTGATCACATTTACAAGTCTGAGAGATTCTCCTCAAGTTTGACACAAGAAGCTGGCTAATTTGAGGAAGCAAATTCTCACCTCCCCTGGAAGAAGTGCAAATGTTTCGTATTAATTTCTAGTGTCATCTTTATTACTTACACATTAATACCTCTTTAAAGATGATTACTCGAAGCGAAACAACAAAATGCAAGCCCAACATATCATCAAACATAGGATAAGAGCATAATATCATCCGACTGTAATTTATGCATGTTTTGGAAGGTGAAGTCACTAAATTGGGTATATTTTACAGACAAGAAAAATTTGAGGCAAAATCACCCGACCAAATTGATTGTGCTTGCCCAAGTTCGTCAACAGTGGTCGTTTTGTTATTGTCAAACAGTGTCCCTTGGGCCATGCCAACAACTCCTTGCATTAATTTACTTTATCTGTCAACTCCATAATATCCACAAGCCTAAAGTTCTGGCCAAAAATAACTAAAAAACATTGAAAAAAAGCTGATGCCACAAACAATAACTATGATCACACTAAATACCAGTCACAATAGTCATTGTGACATAAACTCCACATAATGAAATGTGCCTTTACAAAATAAAGAATTTGTAGCACCAAATGTATCATAAATATTTTGATTAATAGGGAAAATCCAAACGATTGTAATGAGACAAAGTCAGTACTAATATAATAATCAGATGCAAAACAGCATCAGAGAAACTGCAGTTACAGGTAAATGTGATAAAATGGTACCAATACATTCTCAATAGAACAAATCGAGGTAGTCTAACATCATTGCCTCACAGTTACCCCACTCGTTATAGAGCAAGAAACCACTACATCTTGAAAGAACAGCCACGGCCTGCAATTTCATCTGCACAAGACCCAAAAGAGTTTTGGCTTAAAAAAATGGTTGTTAGTATGACACTTTAGCACACGTATATAGCCTTCATTATTTCAGCAGTGTTATCAAATAAATTTAACAGCAGTTAAAGTATTAAGAACCCCAACCTCATTAAATTTCTGTTTATGGATTAAGCCCTAAGTTTCAGAGTATTTCAGTCCAACGTCATTTTTGTGATTTGAGAAAATTATAACATAAAGAACCATGGAGTGGTTTACTGCAGGGTCAAGTCACATCTCCGTTTCTTTTTTAAGTCATCAATGCTAACATGGTAGTAATCCATTGTTAAACGTCTAGTAGTTGAATGTGAGCATTGAACCGTGACTTATTTCCTTGTTTTTATCTCCGATCTTTTTTCTGTTGTATGTAAAACTAGAGAGGATTAGGTTTAACACTTGTCAGAATACACACCAGAAAGCAAGAGGCAGGACAAAAATATTTTCTTAACAAAAACAAGTTCTAAATATCTTCCACCACTACTATGCTCGCACATCCCACAAGGATGTGGATGAAAGAGCAATTTGATGCAATAAGGAAAGGACAACAGAACCAAATGAGAGCTAAATCATAAAAATTATGAGCGAAGGAGTTGGTCTAGGTCCAGCAGCATGAATTCAGAAGTATAATGTTTAATTAGAAAAAAATTGCATGGTAGATAATTCAAAAATCATTTGTTATAAATATATTAACTATACGAAAGAAGCCTTGTTTTGTGTAATCCATTTACAGTAAAATACTCTAAATCACATGAACTAGTTGAATTGAAATCCTTGATTTGCACCTTTTTTTCTCTCTGTTTCTATTATTTCTCTAACTTGCAATCAAAAAATTTGTTAATACTTCAAACATATTTGAAAAGTTAAATTAGCTCCCTGAGATCGCACCCTAGGAGAGTGAAAATGGCAAGTGGAATGGTCTGGTTCGACTTAGCAGCCCAACCATGTCCTATGCTTAAAGTGTTACTCTGACCTATTCCCTTGAATCACAATTTAGTGCCACTAAAATCGTAAAGGTCCTGTGACTTCAAAAATGTATCGCATGACCAGAAAGGAGATCATGAGAATAAATTGTATGGAAGATTTCATACTAAACAGGAGTTGGGATGGGAGTTTCTTCAACCCAACAAGATTGAAAGAAGACAATATACAAGTAAATTACATTTTGGTTCATCATTTTGAGCATGGCGGCATGAAGTTTACAGATTTTAAATTGTGTTCTAACAACCAACTAATTCACATAAATTTTAGGCTTTGCACTATATCAAGAAGAAATAGACAATCGCAAGGATAACATACACTTCCAACTAACCAAGAAACAGAATTCCAATCATCTAAACAACTGGAAGGATAACGTGTTAGGAGCAACATAAAATAACCACTGCAATATATCATAATGATTGGATATCAATTAAGTCAGCCAAGAAAAGCAACCGAAATTGAATGTCAAGTTGCCACAGATAACAAACCCTAACCTGGATGATAAATTCCATTTCCTTTTAGCGGTTGACCTCGGCAGGCAAGGGGCGATTGAACCCCCCTCGGCGGTTCATGTACTGTCTCGGCTGCCGCTTTGTGACCTTTCTTACAGCCCCCAAGTCGTTGCCTGGGACAGGCTTTCCCTTTGTTGAATCGAAGCCCATAGGAATCCCCAATTTCTTCATCATCTCAATCTCATCTTCGTCCATCATATTTCCATCATTATCATTATCAACGTCATTCTCCTTATGCTTCTTCTCTTTCTGATCCTCCGACGCTGCCCTAGTGCGGTCCTTGTGCTTGTCCCTTTCTTGGGGGACAGTTTCGTCCTTGTGTCGCTTTCGAGGAGGGGATGAAGGGGAGCGAGAGCGGTGGTGGCGGTGACGGTGGCGATTGCGGTCGTCAGGAGAGCGTGTGCGGGATCTAGTGTGGCGGGACCGGCTCCGGTCGGGTGTACGAGAACGAGAACGTTTGCTACGTTCACGGTCCCGGTCGTAATCCCGGTCCTCGCGTATTCTTTTCCGGTCCCGGTCCCGGTCTCTGTCTCTGTCCCTATCCCTATCCCTATCCCTGTCCCTGTCCCTGTCCCGTTCGCGACGGTCGCTCATAGTGCTGGGAATTAACGGGAGGCGAGGGTTCCGTCGAATTTCACAGAGACGGAGGTTTTTACCTGGTGGGGGGTTTTGAACTCAGTTGCCAATTATACGGGGATTAATTCTTAAGACCATCGCTGTGGCCTGTGAGACTCTGAAACTTATCCGCATAATGTAGCGAGTCAATGATTTAGTGGTTCAATCGATAATCCGATGACTTAGTCAGCAGGACATTTCATAAAAAATTATTAAAAAAATATATAAAGCATTAATTTTTTTAGAATTTCTAATTTATTTTTCACTAATTGTTTAGGTCTATAAAATAAAGTAAAATGTTGCACCAAAGTTTTTAAAAGAATATTTTTATAAAATCTATAGATGATTCATTAGCTAGATATAAATTATTGCATATAAGTAATATTAAAATATTTTGTTTTCAAATGATGAAGAACCCATTATTTTTCTTAAAGATTCAATGTTCAATTCTATTGAACCCAAAATATTTGTAAAAGGATTTCAAAATCCAATCAAATTAGTCAACCAGTCAGGTAAATGACCGGTTAACTCAGTCAAAACCTAATTTTGACCGAGTCAAATGCATTTCTATCAATTTAATCTGCATGACCCAATCATGGGAGTTTGCCGGTCCGACCGGCCGGACTATGACTGGGATGATTTTTATAACTATGCTTAAGACATCGTTTTGTTGGATTATTTTATGAGCATGTTTGGGAAACCTTATAATTAATTTTAACATTTTGAACATACTTTTTAGGATTTATATACATTTCTTATGATCCAAAACTTACTTTTTCACTCATTCACAGTTCACACATTCAATACAAAAACAACGCTTATAAGCACTATCAAATTAGGGATGTCAATGTGACTCGCTACGAGTCACCCTCGGGAAAAAATAAATGAATAAATAAGGGAGTCGGCTCAACTTGCTAAGGCATGAGCCGAAAGCTTGGGTCAAGCTTAAAATTTTTGGTCTAGCTTTTGCTCGGCTCAGACAAAAAAAAGCCTAAACCATTTTTACTCAAACCAAGCCCGAACTTCGAGTTTCGGTTTGACTCGTGACACCCCTACCAAACAACGACAAACTATAAATGGTATAAATCTCATGTTTGGGGAAATTAAAATCTAGATTTTAGTATAATATGAAATCAATAACTAATTTTAATCATATATTTCGTGAGATCCCAAACTTATCAACCACATATTTTATTAACTCTTATTAAAATATAATTTTAATCTCCATTAAAAGGGACAAACTAAAAGTAATTGTTGACCTCGATTTTTGTACTTCCAATGCAGCCAACAAGTCCCAAGGTCTTTCGCGTCCACATAATCTGATTTCTGCACATTTGGACAAAATGTTAGCCACACATGGCCTTCCGCGTTGGCGGTGAAGTTGGTTGCATGCATTCGATGGTCAAGTCAATTGAAGCAATAAATATTTGAGTATGAAATGTGATTTAGACGCAAACCCCTTATGTAAAAAGAGGTTTTCGGGTAGATATAAATAGAAAAATTATAGTTTGAGAATCCAAATTTGTATTATTTTTGGAATGACGCATTGTGTAAACTTTTATAGTATAGAATGATGAATAATAAACATTGGATGAAATATGTGGCATCATCTAGACGGCTGAGGCTTTTTGTTATAGGTATCAATCAATCATGAGTATTTAATGTTAATACCATTTTGTTGTCTAAAATTTAACACGATACTTAGACTAGACCTATTTGGTTGGGTGGGGCGACAATAGTAGTGAATTGTCACATCAATCACCCATTGAAGATTGCATAGCAAATGTTCTGTCGATCTCCTAACAGCCTCACCTTGTCCATGAGGGTTTGGTTCCCATATGGGGTCGAATCCAGCAAATGGGTTCGGCCTCCCATAGGGGTTTAACCTCTTCATAGGGGTTCAGTTAAACTACTACTAGGGCAAAATAACATGGAGTGCAGACTCGGGTTCACTTGTCGTGTAACTGCCATGTAGTAGTACTTGAAGCCTCGTTGGAAGAGGCTAATAATAGTCCTCGAAATCCATATATGGATATCTATATAATGCATGGATTTTGAAGTTGGAATAAAGTGATATCATGTTGTTTGAAGTAGTGTTTTGGCACGTTACTGCAAAGCGAACTTGGTCTCGCACTCCATGTCATTTTATCCTAGTGGCAGTTTGGGTAAACCTATTAAGAGGTTAAACCCACCCCAATTTGTTAACCTTAATTTTTGTACTTCCAACATAGCTAATAGACCCCAAGACCTCTCGAATCCAAGTAAGTCGGTTCCTGCATATTAGGACAAACCATGTGCCACACGTGGCCTCCATTGGTAGTGGTGTTGGTCGCATGCACTTCGATTATCAATTCAAATAAAGCAATAAATATTTGAGTGTGGGAGGTGCTTTAGATGCAAGCCTCTTATGTAAAAGGGGGTTCGGCTTTGGGTTAGAATATGTAAGTAAATGTAGATATCAAAGTTATAGTTTGAGTCGAAACTTGCATTACCTTTAGAATGAAGCATTGTGTGAGCTTTTACAATAGAGGAGGATGGATAATAATCGTTGGATGAAAATATATGTGGCCTCATCCATATAGCTAAGGCTTCTTGTCATAGGTATCAACCAATCATGAGCATTTATTACTAATACCATTTTGTTGCCCAAAATCTGACACACACTTAGACTTGACTTATTTGGCTGGATGGGCGACGGTAGCAATGAATGTCACATCAATCACTCATTGAAAATTACATAGAAGATCTTTTGTCTATCTCTTAGCAGCCTGCTTCTTCCATGAGGGTTCAGTTCCATATTGAGTCGACTTCAACAAATGGGTTCACCCTCCTATAGGGGTTCGACCTCTTTATAGGAGATTGACTAAATCGCTACTAGGGGGAATGACATAGAGTGCAAGCCCAAATTCAATTGTCGTGTAACTGCCATGTAATAGTACTTGAAGCCTCGCTCGAAGAGGCGTAACAATAGTCTTCGAAATCATGTATGAATATTTATATAGTGCGTGGACTTTTGAGTTGAAATAAAGAGAGATCATGTTATTTCAAGTGGTGCTTGGTGTATCGTGGAAAGCGAACCTGGACCGCACTCTATGTTATTCTGCCCCAGTAGCAGTTTGGCCGAACCCCCATTAAGAGGTCGAATCCCTATAGGAGGCTAAACTGCTTTCTGCCAATCCGTGCGACCTCGATTTTTGTACCTCCAACGTGGTCATCAAATCCCAAGGCTTCTCGCATCCACCTAAGTCAGTTCCTACACAATGGGATAAATTGTTAGCCACATGGGGCCCTCTCTGTTGGTGGTGGAGTTGGTTGCGCTTCAAAGGTCGGATTAGTTGAAGCAATAAAAAATTGGGTGTATAGGTACTTCAGATGCGAGCCTCTTATGTAAAAAAGGGTTCGATTTTGGGGGTGAATATCTGAGTAATGTAGATAACAAAGTTAAAGTTTGAGAGTCTAAACTTGCATTACCTTTAGAATGACGTATTGTGTGAGCTTTTATAGTAAAGGAGGATGGATGATAATAATTGAATGAAAATATGTGTGGTCTCATCCAGAGGACTGAAACTTCTTGTCATAGGTACCAATCAATTATGAGCACTTAATTCTAATATGACTTTTTTGCTCAAAATCCGACACGATACTTAAACTTGACCTATTTGGCTAAGTGGGGCAACGATAATAGTGAATTGTTATATTAATCACTTATTAAAGGTTGCATAGAAGATCTTATGTCAATCTCCTAGAAGTCGGCCTCGTCTATGGGAGTTTGATTCCCATATGGGGTTGATTCCTGCAAACGGGGCCTCCCATAGAGGTTTGACCTTTTCATGAGGTTCGACCAAACTAGCACTAGGTTAGAATGACATGGAGTGCCGGTCAAGGTTCGCTTACTGCGTAATTGTCACGTAGTAGTATTTAAAGCCTCACTAAAAGAGGTTTAACAATAATATTTTGGGTAATTATATTCATATCACATTTTAATTGCCAAAAAAAGTCCCTAACTCATTTTTGCTCTTATATCTTCAAATTTTTATTGCATTTTTATCTTTAACCTTCAATTAGCTATCATTTGATCTCCGATGATATTTTTTATCCAAATATTCTGTTAATGTGCGAAAATATTTTGTCAAACTTTTGTATTTATTGTTTATTTTACTTATGTTGACACTGAAAAATGTATGAACAAAATCCAAGCCAACTTAAGGATTGAATACGAATTTAATTAAGGATTAATCAAAGGGTTGCAAAATGATAATGCAACAATCTTCTTTTTCTAATTGTAGGAGATTTTTGAAATATGAGAGAAATGTAAGAAGTCTATACATTTCCTTAGAATCTGTGTCCTCTCCTTTGTCCTAATACTTCCTTAGCTTAATATAGGAGTAATATGCATACATACAGTACCCCTGTCTTGTCAATCTTGATACCGAGTTGAATAAGTACATATGTTAGTGTAACAGGATTGGTGGCCGAGCTCAAACTTGTCAACTGATCTTGAGTTACTGGTACAAGTGGTCCCCAGCAATTAATGCATTACTTAGGGAAAGAAGCTAAGATTTGTGATTAGAGGATAATGTGGGCGCTAATGTGAGATCTTTACACATGCACATGTTTGATTGGTAGCTTATATATTCTGTCAGTGATTCTCAATCATTATTCACTATTCCACCTTGAAAGACTACACAAACTTTTTGGATAAGCTACTGGAAATCCGAGCTAATCTCACACTTCCAAGCTCGCATTACTATCTCTTCATTTAGTATGTAAATTCGAACTGAGTGACATCGGAGGTCGGTGTCAATAGTTACCCCCCAGGTCAAGTCTTACTTAGGTGAGGGATTGGCCTTATTGAAATAATTCAGCACAACTTTCAATTTTAGTAATAATTACCCTTCATAAATGTTAGAGACACATGTTACCTTATGAGCTGTGAGTCAGCTTTCTTCTTCTAGAAGCATTGATAAACAACCGTTTGATCATTTAATTCTCATTCCAACGGTTCAGGTCCTACCTTTTAACGTTCCTCCATTTTCAAATAACCTTTTCACTTTTCATTCCCTCACTTTAGCTTTCCAAACTTCCCAGATTTTTGCTCCACGAATTTTTGGCTTTTTAGTCTCTCTGAGTGAAGTCATTATCCATGTATTCTTTTCCTATTAGAATACCTTTCTTTTTTTGGTATTTGTTTTCTCCTCATTTTGCTTATATGAGTTCGGACGACTCTCGTGTGCAGTCCTGGGAAAATCAACAGGAAGAATCTGCACCTTCTTCATCCATCCTATCTTTTAGTTCTTCGTCTACGAGTTCGGGCTGTCGGAAGTACTTACACCCGTCCCCATCGCATCATTTTATCCTCCACCACCTCTCCCAACTCCACGTCTAATTCGCCTAGGAGTATGGAACAACGACGTAAGATGAGGGAAGAGAGAGCACGAGGGAAAGGTAGTGATAGAGACAATCTGGGGCAAGTACTATTGGGTCGATAATAATGGCGAATTATTTAGCTATGATTAGGGCTAAATACAACATTCTCCCTTCTGTAGAATTAGTTATACCTTTTTCCTTCGATCGAGCTGATACTCCTCCCATAGGATGTGTTGCTCTTAATTCTGCCGTCTTTCAGGCCGGTCTGAGGCTCCCTTTTCCGAAAATTATTGATATGAATGTAAAATGCATATTTTTCCCTCCTTATTTTATGCGCTCATATGTTCATTTTGTACCAAAATGTACTTATTACGCTCATATTTTGATTTAGGTGGCAATTCTATGGATATGGCGTAATTTGGAACAAATAGGTGAAAAGAGACCAAAGTGAAAAGAAATGAAAGTTCAAGGACTAAAGTGCAAGTA